>JADRCD010215059.1:0-53245 GCA_019843815.1 Montemys delectorum
TGTTCTTTTGGAGAGAAAACAAGGTTTTATTTTATTTCCTGGCATGTATTACTCATAATATAAAGAAACAGAATTCTTTCTGTATGACTGTAAACTGAGTGAAAATTTGAAGTTATTGATTATTTTCATTTATGTGTGTGTGTGTGTGTGTGTGTGTGTGTGTGCTTGTATGTCAGTTTATGTTTGCCATGAGTGTGAAGGTTCTCGCAGAGGCAAAGGGCTTCAGATCTCCTAGAATTAGTTATAGGTGTTTGTAAGCGGCCTGACATGGATGATAGAAACTAAAACAAGGTTGTCCACAGAGTATAAAGCACTCTTAACCACCAAGCTCTCTCTTAGCATGCTGTTGTTTAAGTAAAATACTTACCTTATTGTGGTTTGAAGATACTTGATATCATACGCATACTATAGGTAATGGTCAGTATTGAAAGTGGTCAACAATCTAAACTTGAATATTTTGAACATTGTTAGCTGTTTTTATGTTTTATTTTCTTTATGCTTACTATAATCAGACAAAGCTTTTATATTCTAAAAGTGCTCATCATTTTCTAAATAACTGAAAAAAATGAGATGCAGAATACAAAGAAAGAGTGTACTCTCATGCTGTGGAATTATGAGAATATTCATTTTGCCTGAGGTGATTTTCTGCTTCTGCAGTGCTTGGAGCATACTCAGGGGACATTTATTTTTATGAAGTGAATTTAAGATGAAACATTTAAACAGTAGTATAATATACACTATTTATTATTATGTGCATTATTCAGGTCCTGAAATTCTTCATATTGATGCCTATGAGGAAATAAATAAAATTTGGCAGTTTCAAATTATAGCTTTGAAAATAAAGAATCAGATCTACCGAGTTTGACAAAGAAGATGTAAAGTTATTGAGAGGAAGTTTATTTTTTGTGATGCATTTAGCACTATGTTTGCACCACTACAGTGTCTACCTTTGAGATTTATGAGTTTCGTGGGAATAGGATCATGGATAGAGAAAAATCAGGTTTACTTCTCCAAAGTCCTACATCGGTTCTGAAATGCTGTCTGCAGTACATGCATAGTTTGCTTCAAATAAGCTAAATAATATACAACGATAAACTCTCCATCTGTAATACTGATTTTTTTATCTCACATTTCGCTTCATATAACTCAAACATATTTTCTTATGAGTATTCACATATAATATTATTTTAATTTTATATTTTTTGTTATCTTTATCTTATAACACCTACTTTGAGTACAATTTTATATTATTTCCATTCTTAAGCATGATTTTTGTTATATGTGTTATTACACATGTCTATATACTTTTAACTTGTCTTGCTATTTAAATTTCTTCTTTTAAAAATAAGATTGATTCTGTGTACAGTCTACTTCTTATACATTGGAAAATCTGATTTTTTTGAGCCACAATTGTGTACTTATCTGTATGTATGATGTTTATGTGTATATGTGTGTGTTGTACATATGTGAAGGTCAGAGGTCAAGACTGGACTTGATTTCACTTCTTCCATCCTGTATCTTAGAGATCATATTCAGGCTCTTACATTGACTGGAAGTACCATTATGTGCTGAGTCACTTTACTCTCTAAGATAATTTAAAATTGAAATGTATTAAATTTAATATGACCATTCTTTCTAAAGCAATTGAATAGTATTTTGTGCTTTTATGCTTTTGTCATGCTTTTATTTTTTGAATTACATAAAGTAATTCAGTAACCTTCTTGAATCATTTTGACTATAATTTTTTGCTTCTGGAAGTAGTTCCTTTATAATTATACAAGTTATTTATGTATTATTTGTTTATATATTTATAATTTTATAATAAATTTATATTAAATTATAGAATAAATATCTTAAATAAATACTATTTTTATTTATGCTTTGTGACTATTTTATTACATTTGAGGGATCATGTAAAACTTTAGGACTATAACATTCTTTTATGTTTCACCTACTCATTTTTTCATATTTATAGTTATTTATTTTTGTTTTCTTTATTAAATCTTTGTTTCTTTGTTTTTTTGTTTCTTTGTTTTTGTTTCTTTCTTTGTTTCTTTGTTTGTTTGTTCATTTTTTTCTATCTTTCTTTTTTTCCTTTCTTTTAAACTCCAGATTTTATTCCCCTTCTGGTTTCCCTTCCAACTGTTCTACTCCAACATATCTCCTCCCTGCTTCCATCTCCACTAGGAAGTCCCCACTACCCAACACCCATCTCACCGGACAGCTAAACACCCTGGGGCCGCTAGTCTCTTGAGGGTTAGGTGCATCTTCTCTGACTAAACCCAGACTCGGCAGTCCTCGATTGTAATGTGTTGGAGACCTTACATCTGTTGCTATATGCTACCTGGTTGGTGGTCCAGCGTCTGGGAGATCTAGGGATTCCAGGTTAATTGAGACTGCTGGTCCTCCTACAGGTTTGCCCTCCTCCTCAGCTTCTTATTTCAACCCACAGGGTTCAGCAGCTTATGTCCTTTGGTTGGGTACAAATATCTGAATCTGACTATTTCAGCTGTTTGTTGGGTCTTTCAGAAGGCAGTCATGATAGGTCCCTTTTTGTGAGTGCTCCAGAGCCTCAGTAATAGTGTCAGGTCTTGGGACCATCCTATGAGCTGGATCCCATTTTGGGCCTGTCAGTGGACCTTCTTTTCCTCAGACTCCTCTCTGTTTCCATCCCTGCATTTCTTTCAGACAGGAACAATTGTGGGTCAGAGTTTTGACTTTGGGATGCCAACTCCATCCCTCACTTGATGCCCTGTCTTCCTACTGGAGGTGAGTTTTACAAGTTCCCTCTCTCCAATGTAGGGCATTTCATTTAAGGTGCCTCCCTTTGAGTCCTGAGAGTCTCTCACTTTCCAGGTCTCTAGTACATTATGGAACCCCCAACCCCCATCTCCTACGTCAGGAGGTTGCCTGTTTCTATTCTTTCTGCTGACCCTTGGGACTTCAGTCCTTTTCCCCAACCCAATACCAGATTATGTTCCCCTCTGCTCTCCCCCATTCCTTTTCCCTCCCAAGACTCTCCCTCCCTCCTCCTTTCTGGTTGCTTTCTTCTCCCTCCCAAGTGGGACTGAAGCATCCTCTCTTAGGCACTTCAGCTTATTGACCTTTTTGAGTTCTGTGGACTGTATCTTGAGTATTCTGTTCCTTTTCTTTTTTCTTTTTTTCTTTTTTTGGCTAATGTATTGGCTGGTTTTGTGTGTCAACTTGACACATCCTGGAGTTATCACAGAGAAGGGAGCTTCAGTTGGGGAAGTGCCTCCATGAGATCCAGCTGTGGGGCATTTTCTCAATTAGTGATCAAGGGGGTAGGGCCCCTTGTGGATGGTGCCATCCCTGGGCTGGAAGTCTTGGATTCTATATGAGAGCAGGCTGAGCAAGCCAGGGGAAGCAAGCCAATAAGGAACATCTCTCCATGGCCTCTGCATCAGCTCCTGCTTCCTGATCTGCTTGAGTTCCATTCCTGACTTCCTCTGGTGATCAGCAGCAATGTGGAAGTAAGCTGAATAAACCCTTTCCTCCCCAACTTGCTTCTTGGTCATGATGCTTGTGCAGAAACAGAAACCCTGACTAAGACAGCTAATATCCACTTATTAGTGCATGCACGCCCTTTTGGGTCTGAGTTACCTCACTCAGGATGATATTTTCTAGTTCCATCTATTTTCCTGCAAAGCTCAGGATGTCCTGGTTCTTAATAGCTGAGTGGTATTCCATCGTGTAAATGAACCACATTTTTTTGTATCTAGTCTTCTGTTGTGGGACATCTGTGTTGTTTCCATCTTCTAATTATCACAAACAAGGTTACTATGAACATAGTGGAACATGTGCCCCTGTGGCATGGTGGGGCATCGTTTGGGTATATTCCCAAGAGTGGCATTGCTGGGTCTTCAGGTAGATCTATTTCCAATTTTCTGAGAAACCTTCAGATTGATTTCCAGAGTGCTTGTACCAGCTTGCAATCCCAACAGCAATGGAGGAGTGTTCTTCTTTTTCCAGATTCTTACCAGCATTTGCTGTCACCTGAGGTTTTGATCTTAGCCATTCTGACTGGTGTGAGGTAGAATATCAGCATCATTTTGATTTGCATTTTTCTGTTCACTAAGGACTTTGAACATTTCTTTAGATGCTCTCAGCCATTCAAGATTCCTCCGTTGTGACTTTCACAGTTTCTCAGTCATACATAGAAGGCACAGATCTCATGACAGGCTTCCCTTCCTTTGGCCTTCTGGTATGATATTCTCTAAATCAATCTTAGGTGCAAAAATTGTGATACATATATATCCACTTTGCCTAGTCACCTGATAATCCATTAGTTTTTGCATTTTGAGTAGCTTTAGCTTACCATAATGATTTCCATATGCTGCGTAAAGATCTTTGATCAAAATATCCTTTTTTGTGGATATAAGTTTAAGTATTTAGAAAGCAATTAGGAATTACATGGATTCAAAAAGTACACGACTTAATTTAAAATTTTTTATTTCATTTTTTGATTATCTTTAATTTTTCTTTACAATCCAGTTGTTATCCCTCTCTTGTTCTGCCTTCTGACAGTTTCTCATCCCCTTCCTCTTCCCATGTCTCCAAGAGATTATCCCTCCCTCACACAACCACAACCTGCCAGGCCTCCCCACTTTCTGGGGTCTGAAGTCTCTCAGGAATTAGGTGTGTCTTCTCTCAGGGAGAACAGACCTAAGTACAGACCAGGGAGTACTCTACTGAATTTGTGTCCGGGGCCTCGGACCAACTACTGTATGCTGACTAGGTGTTGGCTCAGTGTCTGAGAGCTCTCAGGGTCCAGGTTTGTTGAGAGTGCTGGTCTTCCTCTGGGGTCACCCTCCTCCTCAACTTCTTCTAGCCTTTCCCTTATTCAACATTATTCAACCCTTTTCCTTATTCCCTAATATCAGTCCATTGGTTATTTCATTGTTTTTTTAGATTTTAATTAATGTAGATAATTTGAGATCAAATCTGGATCTCACGTATGTGCATCAGTCATTTTACACACTGAGTGATGATTTATAGCTGTGTTTTAAAACTTATATTAATTTAGCTATAATATTTTGATCTATGATCTGTTTTGTGTTGATTTTTGAATATAACATAAATGAGTATTTTTATATTTTGCCACATTTGTTAAATTGCCCCAATATATTTATTTTATTATTCCGTGTGCTATAGGTAAAAAGTTCTACCAGGAGAAAGAAAATGTGTATTTATGCTGATGTGTTATGTTTCCCTTCTTATGGGCTGAACAGCCTTCTGATACCTCTTAGCAGTGCATGAGGAGCAGGACCTTGTATCTCTTCCAAGTTTTCTACCCATAAGTGTGAAGCAGTGGACAAAACATTGAAAGGATCCAGTGAAAGTAAGCAGGTACACTATCCCAGGGAAGTGCTGATTACTTACAAGCTTACACCATTAGTTTACTTTTAGGGATTGTTTCTATTTTAAGGGTGAGGCCTCAATGATAAATATTCACTATTCCTAGCAATTTGTAAGGTAACCACGGAGCACAGACTGATAGGAAATTATATTAAGCTTTTCCTTATTTTCTGAGATAACTGAGCATAATCAATAATTCCAGTTTTGTGTCATTGCAGAGAGGGAATTAAGGTAGAGTATGCTTTACTTATCATCAGAGTTATGTGTGTATAACAAAATGAACTTGTATGGCTGCTGTCATGTGTTACACACACACACACACACACACACACACACACACACTCATCTTTCAATTATATGGAAAAGTATGATAATTTAAACATTTGATCCCAACAGGCAATGCAATCTTATTGGCACCACTCTTACTATAAATGCAGTCTATCAACATTTGAACACTTATTATACTGTATATAACTGTTCTCATGTGTGCATTTATATTTGTGAGTGTGTATATCAACTAAAGCAATTATATGTGCATAAAATCCATGATTTGTCAAAAATTGCAGAACCATCAATTTTTAGCAAGGTGTTTCCTAATGCATGGAATTAACTAGGATTGAAGAAACTGAACACAAATATGGATTCATTTCCCATGATGCAACACTGTGATATGTTACAATCAAGTCCTTCACCAGTTTCTCTAAGCAGATCATTCTGTTCATTAGCTGTGGTTTAGAACTATCACAGTAGACAATAGAACATTGGTGTACATGATGTCCTTTCCTCAATAAAAGTTTTTGGGTTTTGTTTTGTTATTGTTTTGCTTCTTTTGTTTTGTTTTTGTTTATTTATTTGTTGTTGTTTGCTTTTTCATGCTGGTGAAATTCCTGTTACTTAATTTCAATTGACATGCAAAATTTAAAGTAACTCATTGAACTCTAATATTGATTTATAGGTCCTTTCACAAGGTAAGATTTCTACAAAGTCAAAAAACACTGCTTTGACTACTATGTTTAAGGCAGGGAGAATATGAGTTGCTCATATTTAGCTTTGCGCTAATTTGGACATGGGAGAAAAAGAAGAAACCTGGTAAAACACAAATTAAAGTTCTACGAGTAATAAGAAAATACTTAATGTGAAATAGAAGGAATAAGTCAACTGGTGCTAAATAGAATAGCCAGAGAAAGAATGTCTGAGACCTAAATTAAGAAAAATTAAGCCTTTGACACAAGAGGGAAATAGCTTTGGGTAGGAGGAACAGCACATAGCAGCAGTTAGAATTGGAAAAGAACTTAGCTTTTTAATTAATTGAAAGAACAATGGTGTGACGAGAATATAATGAGAAGAGCAGGAATGGGACACTATACAATTAATGTGTTAGGAAGAGACCAATCATTGGAGGCCTTGGGGTAGTATTAAAGAATCTGGCTCTTCTCCTACATCCCCAGATGTTGTGTTAAAATGATTCTGAATGGCCTCATAGGGATGGATAGAGCTAAAACATATTTTCTATTTAAGGAAGCTTTCATTTTGACTAGTATAATTAAATAAATTTGATTGAAGTTAGTTAATATTGAAATTACTAGAGAAATGAGAGATGCTAAAGATCACATATATTAATTGAAGTAAAAATTTATGGTGATATTTAAATTGGTGAAAGCAGAGCTAGAAGAGGATAGTGGAGAGGAATGAGTGCTGAAGAATAGAGGTACAGAGAGGTTAAGAGATGTATTCGACATTGGTGGGAAAGTGACTGCAGGTGGCCACATTCTTGCCTTGGAGGTCACTTCTGAGAGATACAGGATTATGTGAGTCAAATTTTGCTTGCGAAATTTTGAATTAAATTTCCATGTTGGTCTATTCAAGTGGAAACTTTCAACAGCAGCTACTTATGCAAATATAAACATCAGGAAAAATATTGTTTTCTGAATCATTAGATCTACACACATAATTTAAAAGTCCATGAAAATTGGCATACAGTGGAAAATAGAAAGACCAAACTGTATAAAAAGGCAGGGCAAAAAAATAAGCAGCTGGCAAAGGGGACAGTGATAAATCAGTGAGGAAGGAAGGCTGGAAAAGGTCACAGCATTAAATACAAGAAATCACAACACATCAGATCAGGAAGTAGTGCTCAGTACGACTGTTCTTCAAATGAGTTGAGGACAAGGGAGTGTGGGCCACTGGGACCAGAGCAAGTTCAGTGACATGATAACAGCAAAGTGCTTCCTCTGGGAGGTCCAAGTCAAGGCAAAGAAAGATGACAGCAATCATTGAAACCGGGAGTTGTGTGAAGTGAGAAATACTGAGTGAATTTTTTCCAATAGAAAAATTCACTGTAGGCTTCTTTTTGAAAGCTACATTTTTATGTTTTAATTAACTCTTCCTATAGTATGTATAGTATGATGGAGACAAAGTCCCTGTAGCCCATTTAAGTGGAAAATGCAGGGAATTCAAAAACTGTGGACTGAATAACAATCTAGTTTAGCAAGAGAGCACATTGCAGAGTTCTAGGTATTTCCTCTCATGCTCTTCTAGTGACAAGGAGCTGTAGCTCACTGTCAGTGCCTAGTGTTACAAGATAAGGTCAGACTACATGCCCTATCTTGGGAAAAACTAAAGTTCAAAGTAGGTTTGTGCTGATTGGGTTACTTTTAGATTAGTGTAAAAATCACAAAATTGTTATCTAGATATATCTCTTTATTTTGAAATAATATGGACTTAAAGGGGCTCATTTTCATCTATAAATGCTTTATGTGTGATCTATCTAATTTCCTTCCCACAAATGTACTTTCCAGAATAAATGACATATAAGAACATTGTAGATTTTTTCCTGAACAGAGAAAACAGTATGAAAAGGATTACTATTTTTGGAAATTATCTATATAAAAAAACAAAGAAAAAAAACAAAAAAAAAACAAAGAAGATTCGTCATAACATTAGTTTAAAAGTCTTCCTGGTTTTATTTTATATCACTCATTAAAAATATTTGTAAAATGTAACGTAATTTTATTCTACGAGTTAGTTTGCAGTCAGTTATAAGGTTCTGAAGGGAATGTGTATGATATTTTTATTTTTGTAGCTTATTACATGTGAGTTACAGTATATTCTAATAGAAATATTTGATAGCTTGATGAAAGCTATTTGATTGAGTATTTGGTAGAATGAATGAGAGGTGACAATATGGACAGGATTGAGGGAATTAGTGTAAACCCAGGAAGAAAGAGTATAGAGGGTGAACAGGAGAAAATCCCACGGTGACAGAAATAACCACTTGAAATCTATACAGCCCATTAAATAAAATAGCATTTACTTTGAAAGTGCATGGAAGAGTATGGATTAGACAAAACCAAGAAAACAAGGAGGGCCGTAAAAGCACTTCTGAGCCATTAGAGTCTGTGCATGTAATAACACACTGATAACAGCTATGCTTTGCAAGGAAATCTTAAGCAATAACCTCATATTGTCAAGGTGACATATCAGGTCGGTCAAAGACGACTTCAATCCTTTCATCTCAGTCATTAACAGATGACACTGAATTTACACAAGGAGGTGATATGATTTGACTTTGAAAGCTTGAGCTCCTTTAAAGCAATGTGATATCCATCAGGAAGCCTGAAACTTTGAATTCAGAACTGATGTACAATGCATATGCCTGACACATTTATAAATGAATTCCACTGATTATGATGAGTAGTCTAGAAAAAATATGGATGACATATGATACCAAAAAGTAAGTTTCAAAAAATTAAACATAAAAATTTTATTTGCCATCCACTCTAAAGATTGCTAGCTTTTTAAAGAATAGAGAAAATAAGAGATGATTGAGGCTGCAATTTAGGAAGAAACAATGTGGAAAATAAAAAATATATATATAATGTTCTTTTGGAGTACAATTTTGTGAAGTTTTTTTCTCATTAAATTATTATGAAAAATAAAAGATGAAATTGTTCTCATTTCAATAGGGCCTCAGAGAAATTTAATAATGTGTAGAAGGCTATAGTGCCCACCTGGCAGAATAAGGGTCTTACTTCAAGTCATCCTTTTCCTCAAACTGTCAACAAAAACTATACAATTTGAGGTTCTGAAAGTGGAGTTTCTCAGAGGTACTGAGGGCCCCATGGCAGTGCTATTAATGGCAAGTAGGAGATCAGAATTGAGGCACTTGAGTTCTAGAAACATGCTTCCTATCAAGAAGAAAACACCAGCACCCTTTCCTACTTAAGTTAGAGAATATACTTGACACACATTTAAGAATTAAACTAGGAGTCAGCTTAGGAACGATTTCAGCTTCTCTGGTAAAAGAGTTTTTATTTATTTTATGAAGTGTTAGATTAAAAGGGTAAACTCGTAATCATGCTCAAAGACGGTTTTGTTTTGTTTTGTTTTTTAAACTTTACATAGAAAATAAAATCTACTATTTTATTTAGAGTTTTTTTTTTTAAAATAATCGTTTGACACTGGCACCATAGACAATAAATAAGACTGGCTAAACAGCATGTGTGAATACATCTCCGGTGATGAGATGTAATGTGGATTATGTGCTTAAGTCCTCTACCATGGTGTTGGTGGTGGTGTGGCTATAAAGTATGGAATAGAAATATGAATGGACTAACCATTGACTCGTGGTGTGGAAAATAGTACTGAAGATTCCGTAGTGCTTGTAGGTACATAAAAACTCACAGAGAAGGATTCTACACATAACCTAAGTAGAGAGGACTCCAAAAATAAATCTGAGCAGCAGTTACTTTATGTTAATTTATTATATTGAAGATATTTCATCATTTTTGGTTTATGGTATTTATACTAGATAATAACATTATTAATATGTCCAAGAAATGGAATCATTCATTTTTTACGTTGAGAACATGTTTGGAGGTTCCAGAAGGGGAGCTCAGTTACATGGATCCTGGAAGCAAAAGAATGGTGCTCCTCAGTTATGAAATTTTCTCCTTGACTAAGATTGAAACTTCAGGAGGGATACATGTGGAGCTGGGAATATCCTTCTGAAGGACACACTCTCCTAGGCAGCAAGGTTAGCCAAATCAATACTCGGGTGAAAAATGTGACACTCAAATTGCCACTCACACTCAATTTTATTAGTGTCATGCCTAAAAAATGACATAGCTGTTTGTACATCCACACGCATATGTAGAACTTGAAATTTTGGTTATTCTAACATTCCACCAAAATCGAATAGTTTTACAACTCATTACAAAAAAATAAAATCTGACATGAGTGAACTACAATAGGATAGTCAAGGACCAAGTAAAGAGAAAAGAGAAAGATGACTTTAAATTTTCAGAATTTACCCTGATAAGAATAACCCTTTAAATATTGGCGTGAGTATGAACATGTATGAGAAGGTGTCTGCTGGGTGCAGAAGGTAGCCTTGAATTCCTGGAATTGGAACTGCAGGAGATGGGGAGCCCTTGATGCAGGTGCTAGAAAAGGGATATGTGTCCTCTGCAAGAGTTCAAGGTACTCTTCACCAGGGATACCTTAGAAAGACAAGCTTTAATATAGGACAAAATATAAAACTTAAGCAATTGCGTTAGCTAGGATGTCAAACATAGAATCTGTGAAAAAAATTTTAATTAGATGTTTTCTTATTTATAATATCTCCTTTCCCAGGTTCCCCTCCAAAAAAAAATAATAAAATAAAATAAGAAAGAAAATTAACTAAAAAAACCAAAAACTAAAACAATCCCCTGTTCCCTCCCCCTCCCTCTGCTAACCATCCCACCCCCTCCTGCTTACTGGCCCTGGCATTCCCCTACACTGGGGCATAGGACCTTCAACGGGGCCAAGGGACTCTCCTCCCATTGATGACTGACTTGGCCATCCTTTGCTATACATATGCTGCTGGAGCCATGAGTCCCCCCATGTGTACTCTTTGGTTGGTGGTTTAGTCCCTGGGAGCTCTGAGGGTACTAGTTAGTTCATATTGTTGTTCTTCCTATGGGGCTGCAAACCCTTCAGCTCCTTGGGTCCTTTCTCTAGCTCCTTCATTGGGGACCCTGTACTCAGTCCAATGGATGGCTGTGAGCCTCTACTTCTGAATTAGTCGGGTACTATCAGAGCCTCTCAGGAGACAGCTATATCAGGCTCCTGTCATCCAGCACTTGTTGGCATCCACAATAGTGTCTAGATTTGATCACTGAATATGAATAGGATTCCCAGTTGGAGCAGTCTCTGAATTGTCCTTCTTTTAGTCTCTGCTCCATAGTTAGCCTCTACAACTCTTTCCATGGGTATTTTGTTCCCCCTTTTAAGAAGAAACTAAGTATCCTCTTTTCAAATTTTTGACCAACATGAGAATGAGAGCCAAATACAAATTTTACCAGTTCTTCTGTTTTATTATTTTTATTATTATATTTCTGTTTCATTATTTTTATAATAGATATTTTATTTATTTACATTTCAAATGTTATTAACTCCCCCCCCATCCTCCTATACCATCCCCCTTGCACCTGCTCACCCTGCCTCCCCGCCCTGTCATTCTCCAACACTGGGGCATCAAGTATTCACAGAACCAAGGGACTCTCCTCCCATTGATGACCACAAGCCTATCCTCTGCTACAAATGCACCTGGAGCCATGTGCACTCTTTTGTTGGTGGTTTAGTCCCTGGGTGCTCTGGGGCGGCAGGGGGTGGGGGGATGTCTGGTTCATTGATTTTGTTGTTCTTTTTATTGGGTTGCAAACACCTTTAGCTCTTTCAGCTCTTTCTCTAACTCCTCCACTGGGGATCCAGTACTCAGTCCAATGGTTGACTAAAAGCATCCACCTCATTTGTCAGGCTCTATTAGAGCCTCTCAGGAGACAGCTATATCAGGCTCCTGTCAGCAAGCACTTCTTGGCATCCACAAGTGTCTCGGTTTGATGACTGTATATGGGATGGATCCCCAGGTAGGGCAGTCTCTAGATGTTCTTTCTTTCAGTTTCTGCTCCACACTCTGTCTCTGTATCTCCTCCTGTGACTATTTTGTTCTCCCTTCTAAGAAGGACCAAAGCATCCACATTTTGGTCTTCCTTCTTCTTGAGCTTCTTGTGATCTATGAATAATATTTTGAGTATTCCGAGGTTTGGGCTAATATCCTCTTATGAATAAGTACATACTATGTGTATTCTTTTGTGATTGGGTTACCCCACTCAGGATGATATTTTCTAGTTCCATCAATTTGCCTAAGAATTTCATGAAGTCATTGTTTTTAATAGCTGAGTAGTACTCCATTGTGTGAATGTACCACATTTTCTGTATCCATTCCCCTGTTAAAGGACATCTGGCTTCTTTCCAGCTTCTGGATATTATAAAAAAGCTGATATGAACATAATGGAGCATGTGTCCTTGTTATATGTTGGAGCATCTTTTCTTTTGAGTGTATGCCCAGGAGTGGTACAGCTGGGTCCTCAGGCAGTACCGTGTCCAATTTTCTCAGGGACCTTGTGGGAAGATTGTTTATAATAAAGCATATGTTAAATCTTTATTGGGCTTGAAAAAAGAGCCACTTCATTTCCTACTTTCATTTATTTGTTGTAATACTGAGGAATTCTTCTTTATCTCAGGTAGCCTTATACACTTGACTTTTTGTCTTTGTCTGACTTATAAGCAATTGCAGATGTATACTACCACAATTTCAAATGATTAATTATTATGCGTAGCTATATAGAAATAACGTAAAGAAAGAGTACTGTATGAGCAGAAAAAATTTCTATGTATAAGGCACACAGTTCTGAAAATATTACATGGTTAATGTGCCCCCATAACTTGTAAATAATTATATTTAGAGTTTAGTTATGTTAAGTACAGTATGTGATTTTTTTACATTCCAACTGTGAACATGTGCTTTCTTTGAGTGAAATTATTTGAGAACACATGCTTTTTGAGAAATCTTAAGATTGCTCATTTCCTCTATCACTATTGCCAATTTGAATTAAGAGTACTCAGAATATATTTGTCTAATGTTGTGACTGTTTTGAGAGCTCCTTCTTTACACGGCACATGATTAGAAGTCAACAGCCTTTGAATTAATAAGGAAAGTATCACCAAGATTGAATTAGGAAATACATCTGGTTAGAATGTAGCTACAGAAAAACAATTCTGTATCTTTCATGCTTATAAAAATACTGACATCTTGTCTCATCTGATCATCTGGTATTAGAAAGAATAGTGAGAAACTCAGCCAATCAATGTTTTAATTGATTTTCTCTTTCCTAAACTAAATATTTTTTCATATTATACCTTTACTAGTATATTTTTAATGATAAAAAGATTGATATCCATAATATTTTCTGTCATAGAGATATAAAAAGAGGATTTTCTTTGGCACGAGTACACTAAATAAATGTGAATTTTCTCTTTTTGTAATTTTCACACCTTTGGAGATAAGTTTTTCCTAGGCTATATTAGTTAATAATTTTACATAAAGAAATAGATTAATAACCAAGCATGAGAAGTAAGTCTCTATATAAGTAGAAAATATAGAGGTTTTCAGATTTATATTCAGGTTCAATATTCAAATAATATGTTTATATCAGTAAAAATGTAAAATGATTAGTCAAGCAGGATTAAAAATTCCACTAGATGGGTTTTAAATTAAGAGAAATGAAGAAAATGTGAAGCTCAGAAAAATGTGAAGCTGGGATTGTAATAGAGTGGATGGGGATCTTGGAGGAGTTGGAGGTTGTAGCTAAATTCTGTGTGTCTTTATTATCTGTAAAACATAACTTCAACCTAGAAGTTAATAGACAACAGAATTTATTCCATCATTGTGATTCTTTGACAATGAGCAGAAAGCATTTTAATGTTTTCATCATCTGTAAAAGTCATAACACCTGGGGGCAGTTTCTATTCATTAAGAAACTAACTCAACCAACAATCTTACTAATGTGTATGCATCCTATAGTAGTGTTGTATCCCATATTATCATTTCACCATGTGTTGGAACATTTTCATTTTACATCAGCAAACACAAAGTTTCCTATTGACTTTAGTGATTTATTTAGTAAAAAGATTAAATCATGTCTCTCCTGTACTTCAGGGGACTTTGTAGCCATAGGAGAAACAAATACTTCTCGTGGTTCTATTTTGACCTAGAAAATACATATTGTGCACCCTAAGTCAGACATTTGTAAGCATTCCAAAGTGTTTGGTGCTTGTGGCAGCAAATGTACAAAACCTTTAGCAAGTAAATGGCTTTGAAAATTAGTCAGAGGTTAATTCTCTGCCTCATTGGCACCCCAAATTGGACAAATTGTAATTGATTTTGGTCACATTTACAAAGTACTTTTTCTATTGAACAATGGAGAAAACTCACAGATGTATGCTACCAACAGAAAAACATCAGGATTTCCATAGGATGCATCAAGGGTTAATGTGTCTATATTTAATAAAGAGTACCATAGTGGTTTTGTTGTTTTATAAAAGAGCATAAATTTTAAACTCTCAAAGTATACTGGTTTTTCTTCTAATGGAATGTTTTATTTAGATATGTTGACCTGTAACATGATTCTGCCTGTGTGCATTCTATAAATGGAAATAGGTCTACAGTGTGTGTGTGTGTGTGTGTGTGTGTGTGTGTGTGTGTGTGTGTGTTTGTGTATAACCTCCTAGGAAAAATGCAGGGTACTGAGAGAGTGATACCACCTTGTGCATCTTGAGGATTAAGCAAAATTAATCAAGTGCCTGTTCACGGTCCTGGACTTTGTTCAATAGTTAAATGGAAAGGCTAACTCAATATTTTTCTATTTAAATGAATTCTTTTAATGTCTCATTAAGAAATCAATTGTATCTGTTCCTAAGAGTGTGTTTTGCAAAAGTTAAACTTAGCTTAGAATTTTTGGAGAAAAAAGGCTGGCTGGTATTTAAAATATGCCAACCATGTGTCTTTATGATTTGAGTAAGGTGAATAATACAAAATATCAAAATGAATCATGTGTAGGTTTTTGTTAGGAATTTATAGAAATAACTAGGGCCCATTTTTTGGTTAACTCCACTATACCAACTAGAATAAATGACTGATAATTTTTTTCTAAAAACCATACTAAGTAATTTTACGTCTTTTTGTTTTGGTTCATTTTCTTTCTTTTCTTTGATAGCTATATTTACTTTTATTTTTATTAATTAATTATTGTAATACATCTCCAATGTTTTCCCCATCCTGGTTCCCCTTTGCAGAGTTCTTTCCCCATCCACCATCTCCTTTGCCTCTAAGGGGAGTCCCCTTCCCCACCCTTGGTTATCACTTCCCCTGGGGCATCAATTTTCTACAGGATTATGCACATCCTCTCCCACTGGGGCCAGACAAGGCAGCCCTCTGCTATATATGTGCAAGGGACCTCATACTTACTCGTGTATACTCTTTGCTATCTTTTATAAACAGTATAAACTGTTTAACCAAGTTTCACAGTTCTCATATTACAAATGTCACTTTAAGAATGAGAGGCTTCCTTAGGCCATTACAGTAGGGACTACTCTAGAATTTTAAAGATGTACGGCAAATGGAAGTGACTCACTAATCAATAAAATTATTTTTAAGACACCTAAAGCACCTTTTACAAAGTATAATAACAGACAGTATAGAAAGCACTCCAGAGACATTAGACACTAGGAAGCATAAACCACCAGGAGAAAAGGTGAGAACAACTTTCAAGTGCCTTCCACATTCACAGAGGTGGAATGAAGATCAGGCAGGCTGCAAACGATCAGAGAAAGCCATTTTTGTTCATTCGAAAATAGTAGACCTTTCTCCTTAATAATTGATAAGCCACACATTAACTTTTATTCTGATTAAGCTTATCCCAGTAGGATTTGTGCAGGAGTATAGAGCATGTCTGGTTAGAATGTAAATTATATAGCGAAGTACTTGATCAAACAGAAAAAAATACTAAAACTTCCAATCTCTACCCAGGACGTGTAGTTCATTTTATTCTTGTATCGCCTGTTTGTTTGTAGCCTGGTTTTTTCCCTGTAATGAAGGATTGTTTATCTGATGCAGAAGAACCACTGCAATGCAAACAAATGTACAAATAAGTGAATATATGTATTTCTTATATCGACTTCTTGTGTTATTAATGAGAGAGGACTAAGGCTTTAGTTTTACACTTAGTGTAGAAATAAGACAGTGGACTAACACAAACAGAACAGTGCTCAACTTGTGGAACGTAAGTAATGATATCAGCTTGTCACAATCAAGCAGAAGTGCAGTGACATAAGCTACAAAGTATGTTGTTTTCTATTGGGTTTGGAGTTGGAAGTCTTTAGCAAAGTGTGCTAGGTTGTTGGTGGGAAGGGCTCTCCTCTGGACTTGTTGGTGGACCAATTGTGGTGTATCTTTTCATGATGAGTCTATCACTCTTTTTATATATAGGAGCCCACAATAATGCGATGAAATACCCTTGTGACTGTAATTTACCGTAACTACTTCATAGAACTTCATCCCCAAACTTCCTCGTGTCGGGGAATAAGCTGCTGTGTGAATTTTTCTGTATGCTGAATGAAGAAGAAGTAAAGTCCATGGAAAAGCTCCTCCTAGTCCCTTAAAAATAATTGTAAAAATTACTCATTAGTTTGTAAGTCAGGATAGTCATAGACACTCACAAAGCAATTTTACTAAACAATTGTAGTCGCCCTTCATTGCCTCCCAGCAGTTGAAAGTAATTCCGTATTGCTGAATGTATTGTTTACTTTGGACATAGGACTCAGAACATTTGAGTTGGATTTGACCTTGATGCCTATGGACCAGCTTTCATGGTGCCCAAAGGTGGTATATAATCTGACAAATGGGGAGGTGGAACAATAAATGAATTTATCCAGTTGTATTGTGGATTTGGTCTAATTGTTTTATTATGTTAATTGAGTCCTCCAAATTATACTGGAATCCAAACATGGAGATTTGGAAGTAGCTCAACCATTGAGCTGTTTAAGCCATATTAAAATATAAGGCTGTGTGTGTGTGTGTGTGTGTATGTGTGTGTATCTTTGTGTGTGTGTTTGTGAGTGTGTGTGTGTTTGTGTGTGTGTGTGTGTGTGTGTGTGTGTGTGTGTACCTTTCATTCAGGATCCCAGAACATCAGGGTGGGTAGTGAAGAGCATGCAGCTGCTGTTACCACAGATCAATTTAAGTAGAGATAATTGGACACTCATAACTGTTGTAACACCTATGGACAAAACCAGCGATTAACATGGCAAGACATCCCCAGATGTATAATAGTACCAATAAACTCCTGGTGATATCCAACAGAAGTCTAATTTGTGCTTAAGGTTCTCTCACCAGGAGAGAATTATGCCTGGTCCTGGAAGCCTGATCAGGGCCCAGGAAGTTCTATTATCTCTCTTCTGAACTACACAGGCACTTGAATATGCACATGCTGCACACACACACACACACACACACACACACACACACACGCACACACATACACACACACACACACACACATATACACACACAAACACACACAAATATAAAATAAAAATTTTAAAGATTGCCTGTTAGTTGAAGCTCTAGTAGTTATGTGTTAAATTAAGATTATAAGATATATATTTGTTTATTTTATTGTGAAAGTTATTGATGCAAGACATTGATGCAGTGTCTTGATGAACTTCCTTGCTCTCTATCTCTGAGTTTATTTGTGAGGAAATGAAGAGAATGTTTTTCTTTGTACTTTTAACTCTGTGAACTTTGCCTGTCACGGGAAAGTGCAGCATCCTTAAGACTGGATGGAGCCACTATTGAGACTACTTGGCATCACAACTGTAATTGCTCTTCATCTCAAGCCATTTCTAGGAGACTATTACTGCCCAATCAAAGCTATTTGAGAACTGGTTGCTTAAATAATGATCTTTTTACTTCCTCTTTGTAATTGAAGCTACAGACTCCACAAATTCAGTTTCCAATTTTGGGAGTCTGGATATTTTTGAATTCCCTATATGTTTTTCATGTCTTTTAGAATGCTTTGAAAATTGAGTGCAATTTTATTCCTCATTTCATTAAGTTATAATAACATGGAAGATGAAAAGTAGGATTTCAGAGATTAAATGCTCCTGATACTTCTAAAATAATAAACTAAATATAAATTCTACATAAAACATAATCACAGCACACTGAAATTCATGACATATTCAATGGGTTAAATTTTAGTAGGACATAAGTTATAAGATAGATGTATAAAAAGCAAATCAATAATATATATTGAAACTATAGAAAAAAGAGAAGCAAGTCTGAGTAAGAGACAGACAGAGACAGGGAGATAGACAGGGATCAGGGTGGGAAGTAAGGATAAGAAAGAAAACAGACAGAAACATATACCATGGATTGTAGTCCAAAATTATTTCAAGTAGTGTAAGAAATGAATGCTCAGATATTAAGAATCTCTTAAAAATCAAACAGAATGAAATAAAATAAAATAATATCTATACAGTCAATTGATAACAAAGCAAAATAGGATAAAGAAAATGAAAGCCTGTCCTTAACGTTCCAAGCAAAAATCTGGGAGCCAACTTCTAAATAGCAGCAGGTAGAATTCAGAAGCTGTGGAATGCTACTAAATGCTAGGGAGTTCTAAATAGATGAAATATATTCTCCCTAAGTAACATGAAACAAAGACAAATTCAAGTAAGAGTTTATTGTTCTTGATATTTTCTTTAGAAGTACATTTTAAAACATTCATGTTACCGTTATGAGAATTTAAAAAGATAACATGACATCAGAAACAGCACTGAGTGTAAGCAGTCAGACAGCACAATTTAAACTGTGTGACTGAAAGCATATAAAATATAAATGGAGTTATTCCTGAGGACTGGAGATTGGAACGCTTGCTGTGGGAGTTTCTCAGGGTCTGAGAGCTGTGGTCTGAGAGCTGTGGATTGCCAGTGTTCTCTTTGTGAACAGTCAGCAAGCTGCAGACTTTTATTAAAACTACCCATATCAAACAACAGAAAAATATCAGGGAAATATATAAAGACTGAGTATATTCCCAATTCCTAAGTACTATTTAATAGCAGATAGAAACAAGCATAGTCTAGAGTAAAATGTTTATTTCATTTAAAATATACTGAAAAATATGTATTTTCCATCCACTAGCTTTCCTATTTATTCTTTTACATTTCTTCTTTAAATTAATTTTGCCTTTATTTTGCAAAGTAGTTTAGAATCAAATTAATATATCCAATGTACTACACAAATCAAAATATATTCAATATTTAGTAGCTAAAATTCTTATTGTTTTGAATTCATTATTCATTAAAAATCTATGTGATCCATTACAAAAATTATATTAAAAATAATAGTTGAATATAAAAAAAATCAATCAATGTTTAGCTGAGTTTTAGTCCTAAATATCCTTTTGATCCTTTACTAAGCACAAAAATATT
Source organism: Montemys delectorum (assembly GCA_019843815.1). NCBI lineage: Eukaryota > Metazoa > Chordata > Mammalia > Rodentia > Muridae > Montemys > Montemys delectorum. Next base: position 19,756 of record JADRCD010215059.1, read on the forward strand.
AAGTTACATAATCTTGGAAACAATAATTTAATTTATGGAATATTGGCTTATTAACTTTCTGTATCTTCTCTTAGATTCTGTAAACAGATGTTTAACAGAAGCAAAATAAATGTAGTGTCTCATGGGCACTTGACTGACATAGTAATTAGATGTTATTAACTTCAGAAGCAGTCCATGTTTTCAGAGTTATTATAAGGGTACTAAAAACATACTTAGAAAGTTCTTTATATGTTCTATTATAGGCAACCCCCAAAGTGGAGACAGTTTTCATGTTTCTTACTTATTTTTCTGGTACTGGCAATTGGCCCCAGTTCCTTTGAATGTAAGTGAGCGTTATAACTGAATTATATTTCAACGGCTAGGTTTTTACGAAATAGTGTCATTGTTAATCCCAGGCTGGCCTTGAACTCTAAATTTTCCTCTCTTTGCCTCTCAGGTGTTAAAATCACAGGTTTCTACCACCTCTCTAGGCCAAGTGTTTCTATCTTGAAAGTTACAGTGTTTCACCACTTAGCCATTCCTATCTATAATATGATAAATTAAGGAATGAACTATTAAAATGATAAATATTTACATGATGAAAATTTTCATCCATATGAATTATTATATATAATATTTAAATTGGTATAATTGCAAGAAACAACTGTTTGTAAATAGCTTAAAACTGTCCTAAGTAGTTTTCAACTAATACAATATGATTATATGTCTTTTATTTACCATAAATTGAAATAAATTGAAGTGAATATGCATATTTCTTATTAATCATAAAAAATAGAACAGGCACACAATGGTCAACTAGTTCTCAGGACTCAGTTCATGTTGGAATGTATATTCATTTTTTTATATTTTATATTTTACACAAATCATATTTGACTTATAAATAGGATGCTCCAGTAAACTTATTTCCTGGAATGTATTTTTAAGTATAGTTATGATCTGTGCATTGCTACATATGTGAATTATTAGATATCAGGAGATATGTAATTCGATTTCTTAGGTGGCTCTCTTGTCATCTTTGGTCATATTCATGAAAGTGTCTGGGACTTGTAACTAATTCTTAGGGAGTCTCATACATAATTCTACTGCCTCTTTCCTCTAGTCTTCCTCACCGATGTCCCTTGCTCCTACACTCATGTGCTGGCAGCCCTATCAACATCACCTTGGACCTGGTGCTCCTGAATAAGCAGGGTCTTTGGTCCCTGAGATTCCTTGTACCTAAATGGCTCCATGTTCTGGTACAAGTGATACAAATGGTTTTCTTTTCTCTAATGGTTTCACCTTTGTAATGTTTGTCTTTTGGCATTTTGAAGAGATGATGCATATCCCTTCTGTCTTCAGCCTCCGTGTCCACAGGCTCTCTCCAGAGAACACGGGTTAGAGAGGTTAGCAATGACTGAGCATGTGAGAAAAACCTTCATAGCAGCCTTATTTATAATACCCAGAAACTGGAAACAACCCAAATGTCCCTCAACAGTGGAATGGATACAGAAACTGTGGTACATCTATACAATGGAGTACTACTCAACTATTAAAAACAATGAATTTATGAAATTCTTAGGGAAATGGATGAATCTGGAGAGTATTATCCTGAGTGAGGTAACCCAATCACAAAAGAACACACATGGTATGCATTCTCTGATAAGTGGTTATTAGCCCAGAAGTTTGGAATACAGGAAGAACAACCCACAAACCACAAGAAACTTAGGAAGAAGGAAGACCAAAATGTGGACATTTCATTCCTTCTTAAAAGGGGGAATCAAATACCCACGGAAGGAGTGGCAGAGATTAACTATGGAGCAGAGACTGAAGGAAGGACAAGCATATAGCTATCTCCTGAGAGGCTCTGACAATACCTAACTAATACAGATGTAGAGGCTCACAGCCACTCATTGAACTGAGTACATGGTCCCCAATGAAGGAGTTAGAGAAAGGATCTATGGAGCTGAAGGGTTTGCAGCCCCTTAGGACGAACAACAATATGAACTAACTAGTAACCTCAGAGCACCCAGGGACCCAACCACCGACCAAGGACTATACATGGTGGGACTGAATGTTTTGGCAGCATGTGTATAGTAGAGGATTGCAAATTCAATCATCAATAGGAGGAAAGGACCTCGGCCTTGTGAGGGTTTTGTGCCCCAGTGTGGGGGAGTGCCAGGGCCAATAAGTGGGAGAGGGTGGAGTGGCAGGCATGGGGATGGGGGAGGCAACAGGGGTTTATTCTTGTTTTTGTTTGTTTGTTTGTTTGTTTGTTTTTTGGAGGGGAAATTGGGAAAGGAGAAATTTACATGTAAATAAAGAAAATATCTAATAAAAAAATTAAAAAAAAAAAAAGAAAGAAAAACCTTCAAGCTCATCACTGAATGTTTGCTCCGTTGGTTCTCCTTAAGCAAGATGTGTCTTACTCTTCAAACTCTGATCAGTGTGGGGTTCACCACAGCAGCCCTATGGAGATGAAGCTTGGATGTATCTGTCATTGACATTAGGATAGCCAAGGAAAGAAGAATGTGTGTGAAGGGATTATGAAACAGCTTAAAAAGTAGACTTCGCAAGCACTTTTATACATTGTGATGGGAACTTATTATGTTTCCCTGAAATTAAGCTTTTAACTGAAACTGAAGAAGCCTCTGGGCCTTATCTTCATTTCCATAATAGGCCGACTTACTTAATCTACTCTTTTATGGAGTTCTTTAAGTAAGAAGCTGTTTTTGTTTCCCTTGGATGCAATAAACTCCAAAAATAAGCTCAGGATCAGAATTATTTTCGACTTCCTTTCTCACTTCTTTGTTTTGTGTATGTTATGCGGAATAGATAGTGTGTGTATTTCTGTATTTCAAAGAAAGAGGAAAATACTTCTTGATTGTGTTTTTTATGATTTTCTCAAACAAATCAAAGCAATTTCACAAATACACTAGTAATATCAAACCATTTCAATGAATGTTTTTATCCATCGTACTAAACTACATGTGTGCATTCAAATTAATTTTTGAACCATGAGTGTTATGTGGGTGTGGCTGTATTTAGATGGAAACTGGGAAATACTTTCCCAAATTTTACTATAGGAAACATAGGATATATACAATAGTATGCTCGTTCATTTGATTAAGGCCCCCTCCCTTTTAAAATTTACCCAGAGTGTATTTGTAAATCTGGTGGAGATTTACATAAAGTTGAGAATTTTTGAAGGTACTGAATGTATGTTTACATACTGTGATAAAATTGAATAAATATTCTCTGAAGTCAGAATGCTGCTGAGAATTCAGAAGCCCCTCAGTTTGGCCTGTTGCTATGATGATCCTAATTTAAGTGACTTCTTTATTCTATTCCTTTAATGCAAACACAATTTTGCTTACACTGATAGTAGTGCACACTCTCTGAAACTATGTTCAATAATGGAATTATGTTTTCTCTTCCTTACTTTCTAGATTTTTTATATGCCATGTTAATGAGAAGTCAACATTTCAAAGAGAAACTCAGTTATTCCCAACTGTGTTTTTTGACAAGTTTCCTAAGATTCAAGTCATGCTTACAAATTCCAAGTATTTAAATATGAAAAATGTTAATAGTCTAATAGTTTTCTATTATATTTGGAGTTTCAATTTCATTTTAATTATTTTTTGAGCAAAGATGTAAATTAATTCAGCATTTAAAGGACTATACATTTACTGGCTGGTTACAAACATAGGGAATATTACCAGTGTGTTTTTTTTTTTTTTCTTTTCTAAGTGATCTGATGGCCTACTTTTTAATACAGAATTTTGAAACAAAAGGAAGATAAGAAATGGAAAATGACTAAAACCTACTCTCTATATATTTAAAATACAGTTTTAGAACAAGAAAAATATGGATATAATAAGTCCTAATAAAAAATATATATGCCAAAAAAAATGAAAAACTGAAGGAAGTATCTTGAGGTTTCAGAAGACATGGAGATGAGCTCCTGAGGGGCCTCAGGGTATGCTGAAGAAAAGACAGTCCAGAGACTGGAGATGGAAGATTGTTGAAAGAAGTAGAAATGGAAAATGTCAAGAATGCCAGATTAAAATAACACAATGAAAACCAGTAAAAATAAAAAGTAATAAAAACCAATGACTTCAATTTTAAGAGGAAGGAATCTGCTAAACTATAATGTAAAAAGTTTTGGTATCTGATTTGAGCTGCCCACCTCCAACACCCCCAATCTCTCTCTATGTTTCTTTCCCCCTCCTTTCTAGAATATTCTAGAATTTAAAATGATTAGGAATGAAAAAAATTAATCATTCGTTATAAAGGAATCAGTTGTCAGACATCAAATATATAAGCAGACAATTTTAATAACTATTGTTAGCAAGACACTATCAAGAGAGTTTCTAGTATTTTCTTAGGAAAACAATAGACTGGACAGATGATGATGGTTTGGTGGTGTATAGATGATTTATCACAGGAAAATTCCTAAGATAAAACACAGCACATCACAAGTAACAGAAGTTCAGGTATGAGTACAGCAAAGGCATCTCAAGAGGGGTAGGGTAAACTCATCAGATCACACAGTACGTAAACAGTACTCTAATGTATTTAGGGCTGTTTTGAGACATTTCATTCAAAAACATTTTATTTTAGAAAAATCTCACAGATCAAACTATATTTAGAATGGGTCAGAGAATGAGGGAAATATTCCTTTGGCAGGTGTTCCAGTAGATAAACATTAGGAAGGTCTAATTGCTGGACAGGGTTTAGCATTTTCAACCTGCTGAATGTAAGAGAATTTAGAGTATTTAATGGCAAAATTTAATTAAAATTTTTATGAAAATTGTAGAAACAAGAATTTTACCTACAGACAGATGCATATACATACATGCTAACATAAACATACTCATAAACATGACACAGTACAAACATACATGTATTTGTGCACAGACATGAACACCTCTCACATCCATATATGTACATTTACACACATCCATATATAAAAGGTCCAATATTTGGAATGATAGAATTATTTTAAAGTATTTCAGAATCATCAGTATCTTCATTAATAGTAAAACTTCTACTTAAATGTTGGATTTCCTTCTCCATATTTGAAATTACCCCTAAATACATAACCTCTCTGAAGTGAGTCTTGTGTGCAAGTTGGTAGGTAATGGTGTCATTTTGCACTTGAGAAATGTGGAAAAAGAAGGCTTATTTGCTGAGCTACAGATTCAGACCTTAAAGAAGCTATGGGATTGCTTAAGGAAGTATTTTAAATTGTTAGGAATTGCAGCCTCTTAGAAAGGTAGATTTGGTATGCACTCGGAGTCTCTCCCAACTGGTGAGGGGTTTATTACCACTGAGACAGGGAACTCTGAGGGAGGTTCGGAGGGACCAGATTGCATCATCACTAAAAACCATCAGATAAGTCCAGATCGAAGGGAGGAGGAATACAGCAGAGCATCCAAGACAGAAGGAAACAATATTACCCTCAAAATATTTTTTGGATTCTACGTGTCAGAATATACTTACTTTCTTTAAAAAAAAATCTTTACTGTAGAGATAGTGCGGTGGGTAAAGGCATCTGCTACTAAAACCAAAGGTCTGAGTTTAATATTCAGGGGTGACATAGAAACAACCCTCAAAAGTTTTCCTCCAAAGAGCTGAGAGACACACATTTACACGTACCCACACCTACACAACCATCCACACCCACCTACACACATGAGAGGGAGAAATAATGAATGAATGAACAATAAATAAATAAAATGCTGTAAGAATTCCGGCAATTTCCTTTTCATAAAACCTTTACTGTAATGGTTTTCTTATCGTCCTTACTTTGAAAAGTAAGTGTTTTACTTACTGGTCACGTGGTCTCCTCATTAGCAATCCTTGCAGCTAATGCTTAGAATTAGTGTAACATTTTGTGAGTAAAATGACTTCTGGTGCATTACTATCAGACACAGTTTGATGACTCTGTGCAAGACAGAGTCATTTACTGTAATCTTACCTCCATTATATTCAGAATGTCAGGAAAATTTTGTGTGATTATAGCCCTCAGAAAAATTTAAGGATTTAATATGTCTTACAATCTAATAGTTTGACAAAATTACTCCAGGAAAGAAATAACACCCAGCAACACCAACATGCATTACATTTGTTAGGAATCTGCTTAGGAATTTGTTATGTCTTGTATAGTTTTAATTCTATGCAACTTGATCTAAAGTTAAAATGTCACCTTCCTTTTGTGAGGCTTTGCAGTTTTGCTTTGCTTAAATATAAAAAAAGATAGAAATACAATGTTGTTATTATTAAATTTGAATAGAAAAGTATTAATAGCAATTATTTCCTACCTTTAGTTAATTGTAATACTCTGTGGCTTAAAACAAAAGCAGATACAATACCCAGCAACCCAGTAGAAACAAAACCCTAGAAGCTTATAATTAAGCAGTCAGATTTATATATCAATAACTTCACACAACAATTTTAGGGCCAATTGATAATGATACAAGCTGCCCACAGATTAGACAAGTTACTCCAATTATTTTATCCCTATATAAAATTATATCTACCTGTGACTATTTAAAGCCATGCTGAACCTGAATCATTCTGTTTGTTGGCCTCTATTTCACTTCCTCCTCCCTCCCCTGAGTTTTTCTCTCTCTCCCTGCAACTCTAAGCTCTGCCTCCCTTTTTCTCTGTCCAATGACAGGCCTCCTGTTGCAGTAATATTTTAATGTAATTGGACAGGGAAAATTCTGCCACTGTAGTGGTACACAAAAGTACAAATGAACAGACACAAAAGTGCATGTATGAAGACTGGACAAATCATGAGGACTAACATACTGTGTGAGACCTTCCCTTAATAGTTAGTACACTGAACCGAAGCTGGGAGAATTTACTTACTCATAACAAACATACTCATACACGTATAGCTTAACTACACGATATTATAAAAGTGCTAATTCTTTGACTGTACTATTTTCTTATTTCATATTGAGATATCCTGTTGTGTGACTATCATATAGACAATAAAGAAAAAGAACAAGGAATAAGTAATTTTTAAAGTTTTACAATGCTACTCAACTCTTTTCACAGTGTAAGAGTGACTCTTTTTTTTTTTTTTTTTTTTTTTTTTTTTGACCTTTTGTCACTTAAACATCAATGACTAAGCAAAAGCCTTTCAATTTCTTAGTGCCAATCCCCCAAACTCCCTGGGCTCCGAATGACCAATTAGTGCCAAAGCTGTGAAGACACTTCAGTTATCTTGGCTCAGATCTTCAGCTAACCTTTCACTTAGAACTGTTAACAGTCTGGTAATTAGATTTCTTTCTTAACTAAATTTTTTGAGACAAATCCTGCCACTTTATAAGCATAGCATTCAGTTGAAATATAACTAAACTCTATTCTTTTCACTCAGTTTTAATTTACTATATTGTTATTTCCAAAATCAATTACTCTTTCAAAAAATGTGAAGCAATACTGAAAATATGTCTTTTTAAAGAATTATCTATGTATTTTGCATGTTAATTTTGATACCATTCTTGAGATACCAAGGACAATTTGATGTGTTTAGATTATCACCACATGTAATCTCCACTTCTTTTTAAAAAAAATTTACCTGAGATTCTCTGTTTTATTCTCATGGACTTTCATTTTTCTCCCTCACTATTTGTATTCTGCCACATTAAGAACAACAAGTAAAAGACCTGTTTGACAAAAACTTCAAGCCTCTGAAGAAGGAAATTTAAGAAGATCTCAGAAGATAGAAAGATCTCCCATGCTCATGGATTGGCAGGATTAATATAGAAAAAATGACGATCTTGCAGAAAGCAATCTACAGATTCAATGAAATCCCCATCAAAATTCCAACACAATTCTTCACAGACGTAGAAAGAGAAATTTGCAAATTCATCTGGAACAACAAAAGACCCAGGATAGCCAAAACTATTCTCAATAATAAAGGAACCTCTGGAGCCTTAAGAGGTATTGCCTGGTATTGGTACAGTGACAGGCAGGGAGATCAATGGAATAGAATTGAAGACCCAGAAATGAGCCCACAAACCTATGACCACTTGATCTTTGACAAAGGAGCTAAAACCATCCAGTGGAAAAAAGACAGCATTTTTAAAAAATGGTGCTGGCTCAACTGACAGTTAGCATGTAGAAGAATGCAAATTGTACAGATTGTACAATTTGTCCTATCTCCTTGTACAAAGCTCAAGTCCAAGTGGATCAAAGACCTCCATATAAGGCCAGATGCATTCAAACTAATAGAAAAGAAAGTGGGGAACAGCTTCGAGCACATAGGCAGAGGGGAAAATTTCCTGAACAGAACACCAATAGCTTATACTCTAAGATCAAGAATTGACAAATGGGACCTCATAAAATTTGCAAAGCTTCTGTAAGGCAAAAGACACTGTCAATAGGACAAAACGACAACTAACAAATTGGGAAAAGATCTTTACCAATCCTATAACTGATAGAGGGCTAATATCCAATATATACAAAGAACTCAAGAAGTTTGACTCCAGAGAACCAAATAACCCTATTAAAAAAAATGAGTTACAAAGCTAAACAAAGAATTCTCAACTGAAGAATACTGAATGGCTGAGAAGCACCTAAAGAAATGTTCAACATCCTTAGTCATTAGGGGATTGCAAATCAAAACAACCCTGAGATTCCACCTCACACCAGTCAGAATGGCTAGGATAAAAAAAACTCAGGTGACAGCAGATGCTGGAGAGGTTGTGGAGAAATAGGAACACTCCTTCATTGCTGGTGGAACTGCAAGCTGGTACAACTACTCTGGAAATCAGTTTGGAGGTTCCTCTGGTAATTGGACATAGTACTACCAGAGGACCCAGCTATACCAGTCCTGGGAATAGAACCAGAAGATGCTCCAACATATAATAAGGACATATGCTCCACTGTGTTCATAGCAGCCTTATTTATAATAGCCAGAAACTGGAAACAACCCAGACGTCCCTCAACAGAGGAATGGATACAGAAAATATGGTACATCTACACAATGGAGTACTACTCAGCTATTAAAAACAATGAATTTATGAAATTCTTGGGGAAATGGATGGATCTGGAGAATATGATCCTGAGTCAGGTAGCCCAATCACAAAAGAACACACATGGTATGCTTTCTCTGATAAGTGGTTATTAGCCCAGAAGATAGGGATACACAAAGTACAATCCACAAACCACAAGAAACTCAAGAAGGAAGACTACAATGTGGACATTTCATTCCTTCTTAAAAGGGGGAACAAAATACCCAAGGAAGGAGTTGTAGAGACTAACTATGGAGCAGAGACTAAAGGAAGGACAATTCAGAGACTGCTCCATCTGGGAATCCTTCCCATATTCAATCATCAAATCTAGACACTATGGTGGATGCCAGCAAGTGCTGGCCTACAGGAGCCTGATATAGCTGTCTCCTGAGAGGCTCTGATAGAATCTGACTAATACAGAAGTAGAAGCTTACAGCCATCCATTGGATTGAGTACAGGGTTCCCAATGAAGGAGCTAGAGAAAGGACCCAAGGAGCTAAAGGGTTTGTAGCCCCTTAAGACGAACAATATGAACTAAGTAGTACCCTCAGAGCTCCCAGGGACTAAAACTCCAACCAAAGAGTCCACATGATGGGACTCATGGCTCCAGCAGCATATGTATAGTAGAAGATGGCCAAGTTGGTCATCAATGAGAGGAGAGGCCCTTGGCCCTGTGAAGGTTCTACGCCTCAGTGTAGGGGAATGCCAGGGCCAGTAAGCAGGAGGGGGTGGGATGGTTAGCAGGGGGAGGGGGAAGGGAACAGGGGATTGTTTTAGTTTTTGTTTTTTCTTTTCTTTTCTTTTCTTTTTTCTCTTTTTTGGGGGGATAGGAACCTGGGAAAGGGGATACTGTAAATAAAACATCCAATAAAAAAAGTCATAATATTAAAAAAAAAAAAAAAGAACAGCACTAAGACATGTCCTGGTTTCTTTGAATTCTATGAATATGGATAGAGTAATGAAATTGACTTTTGTGAACTGTTTAAAAGTATTCAGTTGTATATTCCAAACATTCTTCTAAATTTTAAGACCCTTTTATGCACTTGCAATGATATAATTAATGGATTTATTAAGTAGTTTCACTCCTGAAATTTGTCCACAAATTAGAAGCCTTCCCCTTTGTAGGTGTGGAACCAGGGACTGCACCCATCTTAATACTGAGGAAGACTACCATACACAGCTAAGAATAACACTTAGAGATAAATTCACAAATCATTTTTTCAATCCCTAGGGCTTGGCTCAGGAAGTTAAAGATAGAGTAAAACAAGGGAGTGACTGGAGCAGGAGATGATAGGGAAGTAATTTTAATATATTTCCTGGGAATTGAAAGAGATTTCCAGACATTTATGTGACAGTTCTGTTTCCTTTTATGCTCTTTTCTAGTCATTTCCACAGTAACTGTCAACTGTTCCTGCAATGGAGAGTGCAATGTGGAACACAAAGATAAGACAATAATAAGGTCAGAGCCTTTGGTGGTCACTTTGGAGCCATCTTCACCTAACTAGTTCCATTTAGTTCAGAGGGAGTCTTAGCATAGGCCATTCTGTCCTCAAATACACAATTATTGTGATAAAATAGAAATTAGACTAGTGGGGCTGGAGAGATGGCTCAGAGGTTAAGGGCACTGGCTTCTTTTACAGAGGTCCTGAGTTCAATTCCCAGCAACCACATGGTGGCTTACAACCATCTGTAATGGAATCTGATGCCCTCTTATGGTGTGTCTGAAGACAGCAACAGTGTACTCATACATAAAATAAATAAATAAATCTTTATTTTTTAAAAAAGAAATTAAAATAGGTCAAATAGGCACTGCTCAGTCTGTCAAGCATACCCCTTTTTATGTTTATTCCTCTTCCTTGATGAGGGCTCAAGGGTGAAGGTCTACTTTTGGTCAACTTCTTTCAGTTCAAATTGAATGCTATTTAAGAGCCATCAGAGGAATGATAATTTTTAACAGCTAAATCTAAACAGGTTTGGATATCTTTGTAGTGATCAGTTTAGCTGTTTGCTCCCAAGTAACTACCATGTTTAACTTTCCTATCTCAAGTATTCACTTAGAAATGAGATGAGAAAATTTGACCAGTGGTGCTGATGAGAAAGCTCTCAAAGACAGAGACCAGACAGTTGACAATTCATTGCTTTCTGATAACAATAGATTATCAAAACAAGGGAGTTATGTAGGCAGGAGGAGTAGCAAGTTGATCAGGAGCATAAATGAACAAATCCTAAAATCTATGGCAGGGTCTTTTCAAAAATGTATTAAACATGTCTGACAAGAGTATCTTGATTTTGATTATAAAATTGGGTGTCTTTTCTAGAAGCCTGAAGTCATCATTTAATGAGTATGTTGGCTTACAATTTTTAGGTAGGTATCCACTAATACTCCATTATAAAGAAACCCAATGTTAATTTTGGAACAAGAATCATTTTAAACCACACAGTACAGCATAGACCTAAACCATCCAAAAAGGATCAAATGAAGGTGTGTACACTTTAATGTATCTTTCAGAGATCCAATAGACATATTTTGCTATAACTTCTGTTACAAGGACCAGGTTCTGAATTCCTGCCTCTTCTCAGCAACCACTGGCTAAACAGTCTATATGTATGAAGCCTGAGGTAGTCAGCAAAAAGTGCATAGAAGAAAATGATAATAAGTAAGTCATAATTTTTCACTGACATTTTTAACCTGAAGCAGGTTAAAAATTTAACCTGAATACAGGAAGTCAAATCTGTATGAAAGCAACTCTTGTTTATATATCAAAATAACACCATGCTAATACAGTATAAAGGTGTATTCTCAAAAGAACCAGGAGCACTTGGGAATGTAGACTATTCATATTGAAGAAGGTGGTATTATTATTATTATTGTTGTTGTTGTTGTTGTTGTTGTTGTTGTTGTTGTTGTTACTATTGTTACTGCTGGCCACTGCTTACTCTACCTCAAACCCCATATTACTCAATGCCATTTTGGTCTGCTCTTCGGTTGGTAGACAAAATCAGATACAAAATATCATGTTTATTTAATTCCCACATAAAATATAGGAAGGAGGATAGACCATGGAACTCACTGAATTGTGCATTGCAAGACTTATAAGTAGTATGCCTTTATTGAATACTTTCTCTCACTTTGGGAGGTCACATTAAACCCAGAATAGTTAGAAGTGCTGAATATGCAGATGATCCACAGTAGAATAGTGTCTGAGTAAACTTCTGTCTTGAGCTCTTGCAAGTCAGGATGCTATAGACATGACTATGAACTGCTGGGACTTGTGGGCTTTTCCTTGGGCACTGTGGCCACAGATGCCTTTCTTGGGGTAAATCATACAACAAATATCACCATGCTTAGAGTTTCTCTAGATCTATATATCTAGGAGATAACATACACATGTATCTCTTCTTTATTCTTTCTTTAAAGGGTCCTGGGACTCAGTACTTCTTTTCTTTGTACATTATGTTCTCATCTAAAACTACACCATTAATGGGAGTTTTCTCTCAGTTCAAATGGCCTATGGACTGACTATAATGGCTGAAAGAAATTAAAATGTCTGTACTCTCCATTATCTAAGATAATTAGGTTATGAATAATGATGAGATAGAATGATTAATATTTCTCTACTTGTAAAACTATTAAAATACATGTTTTGGGTTACAATTAGCAACAAGCATGATCCAGTACAAAGCTAAACAGAGACAATGGACCTTTAGGAGTAGTTTATAACATATCTGGAGTCCTAGTTAAATAATCCATCCTTTTAAGGCTTTAATTGTCTATATGTAACTTTTCCAATCTAATACTAACACATTCTTGTTTTAGTTATCTTTGCCTGCTAGATATTCAAGGTATGGTAGTAGTTAGACAACCACTGTGCCAGCCCCACCTTATCACTTACTCCTCCCTACTGTTTTGTTTTAAATTTGAGATTTTTTTTTAACATTTTAATGTATTTATTTGTCTTCATTTTAGCTTACAACAAGTAAATGTATTTAAATAATGCCATTAAAACTTAAAATAAGTAGCCCTGGAATCATTTCAATTGCAATAAAACAAAAATATGGCATAGGAGGGAATTTTTCATTAGAACACATTGGTGTGAGTAAAATTAAGTTAGTTTTGTTCTGTTTTTTTTTTTTTTTTGAAAGGGGTTACACTATGGTCCACCATCAAGAAAGCCAGGGCAGGAACCCAGAGGCAGGAACTGAGGCAGAGACCGTGGAGTCACACTGCTTACAATGCTTACTCTAGCACGAGCAGTTACCTTTCCTTTTAAAGAATAATATATTTTTCTAGCATAATATATCCTGATTATGTTTTTATCTCACTCTACTTCCTTGAAAAGTACTTCTACTTTATTTTTCCACCTCTCCATCCCTCCATATCCTCCCCTTTCTGTTCCTCATTAGAAAACAGACAAGCTCCTAAGGGGTCATAATGTAACAAGATAAAACAAAACTTGACACATCAGAGTTGGAAAGACAGACAAAAAGAAAAGAATCCAAAGGATCACACAAGAATCAGAGAATCACTCATTTGAACTCTCAAAAAATCCCATAAAAACACTAATCTGGAAGTCATTTTATGAGTTTCATGTCTCGATGTAATGCATGGTATACAAAATAAAGCATCCACTGCTATACATGCTATACCTAAATAATTTTAAATGTACAACCTAATGTACAACAGTTAGATATAGTTTAGACACAGAGCATTTAGATCTTATATAAAAATACAGCAATCTCAAATTAGAGATATAAGGTGTCAAACCAAGTACAAAAACTCAAACTGATTTAACTAAAGTGATTGTTAGAGTATAAAAGTGTGATTCTTTATAAGTCTTTAAAATATATAATAAACCATTCTAGTTAGGAATAATTGTCAGTGTTACTTGTAGACATTGACCAGATTTGGACCTTTGGCATGACTTTGGGGAGTTATATTAATTGTTACTTGATGTGTGTGGAAGAGCCCTTCCTGGTGTGGTCAGGACCATTGCCTAAGCAGGTCATCCAGGGCTGTGTAGGTAAGCCAGCTGAGCACAAGCCTGCATGAGTCATTGTCTTAGTCAGGGTTTCTATTCCTGCACAAACATCATGACCAAGAAGCAAGTTGGGGAGGAAAGGGTTTATTTGGCTTACTTCCACATTGCTGTTTATCACAAGAAAGTCAGGACTGGAATTCAAGCAGGTCAGGAAGCAGAGGCCATGGAGGGATGTTCCTTACTGGCTTGCTTCTCCTGGCTTGCTCAGCCTGCTCTCTTATAGAACCCAAGACTTCCAGCCCAGGGATGGCACTACCCCTTTGATCACTAATTGAGAAAATGCCCCACAGCTGGATCTCATGGAGGCATTTCCCCAAGTGAAGCTCACTTCTCTGTGATAACTCCAGCCTGTGTCAAGTTGACACACAAAACTAGCCAGTACAGTCATCAAAACCTTTTCCTCAGCGCTTTCTCCTTCAAGTTCCTGCGATGAATCCCCTCATCCTGTATGAGAAAATTAACCTTTACCTCCCCTAAGTGGGTTTTTCTCAGACAGTTTTATCAAAGGAACAGACAGGAAGCTATGATATTCTAGGAAGGCAGGCTTTGTTTTGATGAGAGAAACCTTGATTTCTAGAGTAATAACTTACTGAGTGAGCCAGCCAGGTAGCTTCCATAAGTCTGCCCAATTTTCTCCTCTATTCAGAAAACATAATTCCTTTTTTCTATCTTTTTTTCTAAACTAGCTTTCATTAACACTGTGGAGAGGTAGTCAGTGGGTTGTGAGGCCCTGGGTAATTAAGATTTGCACAGGCGATTTCCCTTTCAAGTATGTTCAGTTTGATCACACAGACATTCCTTGCAATTTCATGCTATCCTAAAAAGTTCTAGTAGTCCCACATAAGCAGACACCTCACAGACTAGGAAATGGTCCATTGAACAGAAAATGTTACAGGTGTTTACTGGGGAACCCTCTCTGGCGAGAATGTTTCAGGAGCAAATTGACCAGTATTCTGCCTGAGGTCCTTCAGTTGTGCCATGCTGAGAGGATGGCAGTGTGGAGAGCATCAGCCAGAGAGCTAACATTAGTGTGAACTCAGCAATGGTACAGGAAATCAATGGTCACTGAGGAAAGAGTCACTGAGAAACCAGTATTAAAGCCCCCTTGCTGATGAGTATTATCTTGAGATACCCTATCCCAGGAGCACTGCAGTGTAACACTAGGTGCCATCTCCAAAGATAGACTTTTTTTTTAATTATTATTCCAGTTGGCTGTAGCTTTATTCTGTCAGGGTTTACAGCTTATGGCTTGTTAGTCAACACATTAGAGTCACCTTGGGGTTGGTTCATTAACATCGATACATTCCTGAGGCTTGGCTCATAAAAGGGGCTACCTTGTGGCTGCCACCTATCTCGTAAGCATTTTATTATTCTAAGTCACAAAATTGTTTTCAAGTTACAGAATATGGTTTCTTTCAAACGCTTTGGGTTTGGAGCTTTTTTACTCTTTCTCTATGACCTCCTGACTCTCACATAGCTGCTTGTCCATCATGCCAGTGGAAGTGCATGGCCTTTTCCTTCTCTCCTCCATCTTCCTCTTCTTGTGGGAACTGTGCCTTGCAGCTTGCTTTGCCTAGGAATTTTTCTTTTAAGAGCCAATGTAATTGTTCCTGGGCTTCTGCTGGGATTCATTTTTAACTTGCATTGTTATTGAGACTAAGCATCTAAAGAAAGGACCCCAATTTCCTTTGAATCAATAGGAAGCAATGAGAGGAACCTGAAGGGAGAAACTGGAACCAGGATTCCTCAGTTGCATCTAGTGCCCTGGAATGTGTTCCATATCACTTGACCTGGTCTGTCTTGCCTACATGTTGAAGGGTTGGGGAAGGTACATATTAAGTGGGACCATACACTGGACATGTAGCTGCAAGGTGGAGACAGTTCTGTGAAAGGAGAAAGATGCCAAGTTTGTTAAAAATAGTGTGTTTGGAAAGGGACATATTTCAGGGAAGAATGGCCTGATTTCTGGGAGCAAGTATGACAGTCAGAGAGTCTGTAACTTCTTCACTAGTTATCAGTTTGTTACAGAACTTGGAATCAACAGCCTTTTCCCCAACAAGCCAGTTTCTTCTGCCACCTGTCTGAAGGAAGACAATTTAAAAAGCCATATTAATAGTAAAACAAAGAAAAAAATTTGTTCGCTTTTTTTTTTTTTTGTTTTTCAGCAAGTTACCTTAAGATCTTCCTTTCCTGACAGGAAGTCCAGCTTTAAATAGAAAGCAGTACACAAGTACACGTGTAAGTATAGACATAGCATATACTACACACGTTGTCACATATTCAAAATAGACAAAAATGTTCGCAACTTACTGATACACACTATTTGGCTTTTCTGAAAGTTAAAATTTAAAAAAAATATTTGTTTTAGTTTTTGAGATTATATCATTTTCTCCTAACCATTCTTCCTTCTAAACCCTCTGATATACGTTTTTCCTTTTTCTGTCTCAAATTCATGGTCAATTTTTTTCATTAATTGTCATATAGAATATGTGTTTGTGTGTGTACATATATAAATATATATATATATGCACATGTACATATTTATACATATAGGTATCTGTAAATACATAAATTTGCTCTGCTGAGTCTGTTTGAAGTTACTTGCATGTCTGTTTTTCAGAGCTGACCATTTGATACTGGAACCACTATCGCCTCATTATTCCCTGAGAAACACATTTCTGATAGTCTTAGTTACACAGAGTTTACTGTGGGTGGTTCTCTGTGTGTACCCCTACCCTAACACACATCACATACTATTTTAACATGTCTACTGCTGTTGTCCTTGTTCAGCTCCAGTTTAGGCAATCGTGTTGGTGCCATTTCCTTTTGATTGCTTCCTATATAGTCCTGCACTGTTCTTAATCTGAAATCAGTCCTTATGAAGTCACAATGCTAAGTAGAAGTAAGGTAGAAAATATACATCTTGAGAATACAGAGCTTAAGCAAAATTAAAATGAGGGGAGAAGATATGTGAGTAGGAAGGTATGGCTAGAGTTTTGGAAATGTAGGAGGAGGGTTGGAGCAAGTATGATATTTACAAAGAATTCATAAAAATGTTGTATTAAAATTCTTTGCCTAATCCCATTCATCTCCCTTTATGAATATGGGATCTCTCTTAATTTTTCCAAATGCTAAAATCTAAGTCTATACTTTTTGTCTTTTTCCTAAGCTGTCTACTGAGTTCCTGACATGAATTGACAGATATCCTTTACTTTACCTACTTGTCTCGTAGCATGCCTTTATATCATTGGTGCAATTAAAGAGGATTCTACCATTTGACTAACATGAGACCTGTCAAGAGCTTCTCAAAGCATTCCTCTTCCCTCAGGTATATATTATCGGCTCAAGCTGCCTTTGGCTGTCCTACTTAGAAGAATGAGACATTTTGTACATTTTGGCAAGGTACACTCATTCTATATTCCCTTATGAAAGATGGGTCTGGAATGTTGTACCTTTTTCCAAGTTAGCATCATCTTCTCGTCGGTCACCTGATCAAGATCACCCTACTGACAGCAGGTTGTATGCCTGCTGCCTCAAGTGCAAAATAGAATTTGAAATACAAAATACTAAACAAACCAGACAGTAGACAAAGTTAAAAGTGGGTAATAAGGAAGGATGAAGGGCAGTGCAAAAGGATGCACGGAACATGAAAGAGAAGGGAGAGTGAAGGGTATTAAAAGATGAGACTGGCAGAAAGAAGAGGACGTTGAGTGATGAGACTCTATCAAACACATTTCATTGGAAAATGACAGAATGGGAGTTCTATGGGGATTGATGGACACAGCATGGAAATATCAGAAAGAGAAGTAGACCTCTTCAGCAGCAGAATTGTCCTTTAATCAGAACAGTTGAAGGACTTAATTCTCTCTAGAGGAGATGAGTCTGTGATGCACGGTGCAGAGGAATTGGGGTTTTAAAGATAACTTTGGTGATGGAATATTCTATCTACTGGTGAGTCCCCATGCAGCCTCAAAGTGGTAAATACCAGCAGAGTGGAGGTTGGTATGCTTATCTTCTTTTCAGAGGCTTCCTGCATCCCAATAGTTGTTATTAGAGTTTCTCAGCCCACCTGAGGTTGTTACGTCATTAACCCTTCAGTGGGAGTCTGGAGAGATGGCTCAATGGTAAAGAGCATGCACTGCTCTTTGGGAGGACCCACTTGGTTCACCCCAGTATTGAGCAGAAGATAATTCTCAAGGTTGTGCTAAGTATTGCAAAACTTCAAGTGTTTGAATCATTATGTAGAGTATAGTGGCCATCCTCTAGCCTCTAAATGTGCTAGAATCCCCTGCTTTCCAGGTGGTAAATAACTAATTCCAAAAAAACTATAGGCAGCAATGAAGAGGCATCTGAAAACAAGAGTGTTTGCTGGTTTTAGGGTTAACAGGTATCAGTGCAACTGCTCTCATTCCTTAAGGTGATCTTACTTGTTTTCATTTTGAATTGATCTCAATATAAAATTAGAGGGTCTTTTTGGTAGAAATGTAGAGAATACAAAATATTTTTAAAGGGTCTAATGTAGGGCTCAAAGGCTATGTTAATGATTTTTATGAGAAAATTTACATATTATAATAAAAGTGCATATGTATATTTACATGAATTAGTCATTCTCATATACACTTTTAAAAAAGTCTGACAAGCCCAAAAGGCACTGACCTCACACAGCTTTCGTGTTGTGTAAATGTCCAGGACCCTAAAGAAGATTTAATTGTTCTCAACGACATCTCAATATTCTCATATCAATACTAGAGAACTATACTATTAGTAGTCACATTTTCTAGTTTGAGACAGGATAAAGTTTTGTGGCCATAGCTATTTCCTTAGGCATCAACTCAATAAAGAAAGTTAATTTACTAAAGCATGATTAAGTGCAGGAGAGAACTGCATAAGCAGGAAGGACAGATAAAGACGTTCACAGAGGCAGACAAGCCTAGGGGGAGGATTCTGTGGTCATCATCAGTATTTTCTTCCAAACAGTTGTTACCATTTAAAGGTCCATGATTAGTCCTCTAAGGAGCTGGCCTGACAGTCTGATTCTTAAGTCTAGATCCCCCCAGGATTTAGACTTTACAATACAGGAATTTTCAAGGGAAGGCCACAGAATTGCAAGGTAGTATTTTCTTTTTGTGTTAGCTAAAATAAAATCACAAGTGTAGCATCTTTATTGAGTATAAGTTGCATATGCTTGGATGTCAGAGATTGATATCAAGATGTTCTCATTAAGAATCTAGCTCACTTGAGTTCTTTGCAAAAATCTAGATCCACATGTTTATGAGACTGCTTTTACTTACACATACACTGCTATCAGTGTCTAAGGGCTATTTAGAGTTATTTTGTAAAAGGGGAAGAGAAGAAGACTAGAGAAGAGAAGAGAAGAGAAGAGAAGAGAAGAGAAGAGAAGAGAAGAGAAGAGAAGAGAAGAGAAGAGAAGGGAAGGGAAGAGAAGGGAAGAGAAGAGAGAGGAGAGGAGAGGAGGGAGAAGAGGAAGAAAGAATAGAAAATATTTTACGGAAATAATACATCATCTACATGACATTTAATATGTGCTATAATTTACTTTTAAAATAAATATATTGCTAGAAAAAAAGTGGCAAAAATACAAGAAACATGAAACAACACGTGGTTCAGTAGGTTATACAGATTCTATGACTTACCAGTTATTAACCAGGAAACAAGGAACATAGTTAAAGGCAAGTATCAAGATCCAGAACACCCCAAGTCACACAGAAGGTTCCAAAGAAAATGTTAAAAAGCACAGAAAACTAAAGTCCAGATCCAAGTAAGTGCCAAGTGGTTAGATCAGAAAAAAGAGAGTCTGATATCATGAAGTAAATAGAAGCTGGAAAATAAATTCATTTCCAATTAATTAGTTATTGAGATGAATATATCAAATATGGTAGGATAAGAAAAAATGTTTTGTTTAGTTTTCTGTTTTGTTTTATGATCTCTTATTATATTTTTCTTTGTTTTAATTTTCATAATTTTATGTATTTATTGAGAGGGAAAAACATATTGGATGTGAGAAGAAGAAATCTAAGACAAGCTGAGGGAGCTGGAAGAATATAATAAATTATTGCATGATAACTACCTCTAAATAAGAATTAAACATACAAATTATAGGCCAGTAGGGAGAGTATGGAGGATACAATATTAATTAATTTATGGCTAGTTTTTTATTATTATTTTAAAATAGAAACATGAGAAAAGCTGTTAGAGAAACCAAGGAAAAAGAGAATCTTCTAATTCTATATAAAGAGGAAGCTCATATGCCAAGGCAAGTTTCTCACATGAAAGGCTGTGGATCTCTGTGGATCTCTTTCTTCTTTCACAATCTCTTCTTCAAGGCTCATTGAAATATGGAGTTCTGGGTCTTGCCTGTGGAATTAGATGTTCTATAGAGGAGCTGGCTTTTAACAATAGTCTTTTAGTATGTTTTTATAGACACTACCTTTTAGAAGCAGTCCTTGAAGTAAGAGTGTTAGAAGGTAGACTTTGTTGACCCTTGAAAGAGTATGCAATAGGAATTGGGGTGTTACTTCAACCAAAGAGAAACCCCAGAGACATAATTGAAGTTATTTAAATACTGCAGTGTAAGGAGTTTGATGAGAACTTTAAATCTGCTCATCGACTTATTCTGGGCACTATCAGGAGAAAATGAGAAAAATAATCAGTAATTGGAAAACGTGGTATTTCTTTGATTCTGAGTAAAATGATTATATATTCTTCCACAAGAAGAGAAAAATGACCAAAGGAAGTTTTGTAATCTCCTTATACACTTAAACATGACATTCAAAGGGGATGACACACAAGACTCTGAGGAATAAAATTGATTATCTGTCTTCAGAGCAGCCAACCAAGGGAAAAGTCAGAGTTACCATCAGTAACCCTGCTCTGTCAGTCATCCAACAGTCTCAGAGTTCTGGCTCCCAAACACTCTCCTTCTACCTGCTCTCTCTTTAGAGCACCATCCCCAGTCCCTCTGCACCTGCTTCTTCATGATGAATTGCAACAAACTCACAGTCTCATTGCTGAACACTGGTGAGTCTTAAAAAAAAAACAAACAAACAAAAAAAAAAAACAAAAAAAAAAAACAACAGAATAGGAAACAATTGAGTTTTCAGAGAATAGCCTGTTTAAGCAGCTGTTCTTCCCAGATGAAACTGGATGAAAAGGTGGCCAGGCTTACTTTTGAATTTATATATATGCTTTCCAGCTACAGAAAACCTACAACTCAAGGCAACGACATAAATAGATCCACCTGAAGATGAGCAAAGCATTTGAAAAGGCATTTCTCTGAAGATTATCACGGAGTCAATAAACATAAAAATCCACACATAATTAATTAGTCAGAGAAACAAAATTCAATCCATTCTAGGTGATATCTCTTGGACCTTCCAATGTCAGAAGTTCAAAGTCAGAAGTGGCTGAAGGTGGGCAGAAGCAAAATTCTCACAGGTGGACCAAAAGGGCAAGGGGACACTTCCCATCTCAATCCCCCTGAGCAGTTTTTCAGATAATTAAACATGGAATTATCACAGGAATAATTATGACAATTCTGCTGCAAGGTATAGACCCGTGAGTGATGAAAACATATTCACAAAGAAAAGTACACACAGATGTTTATAGCAGCAGTTGTCCTAATTGTAAAAATGGAAAAGATGCAATTATCATTAAATCAAATAAAATGGAATATGCTCATATGAAGGAATGTTATTTAGCCTTCAGAAGGAATGGAATGGTAAAGAATGATAAAATACAAATGAACATTTTCTTAAATGAAAGAAACATGTAATAAAGACCATGTTCCATTTTTATTAAATATCTCATACAGTGAAATCTGAGGGAGGTGGAAAGATTAATCGTTGTTTAATGTTGGTGAGAAGAAAATAAAAATATAGTAAATAGTGGTTTTAGCTTTCCCTTTTGCAATGGGAAAGATACTGCAGATGAATTAAGAGTTATTTCTATTCTAATTTCAATTTCATTCTTTCCTGAAGCACCACTTTGGCACATATACATTTATGTTGATAATGGTTTATTTACATATTAGTCATTCTGTTTTTCGCATATATTATCTCCTTGATATCTTATTCTGCTTCCTGTTGCTTCTTGTTGTAAAGTAGACTGAATAATTTATTCAAATCTCTTTTTTCTTTGGCTGCAAAGACTGGTACATCCAAGACTAAAAGGCCACATTTAGTGATGGGTTTTCTTTTACATCATTACACAGCAAACGACATTATATAATAGAAAATGGAATATATTCATTTAATAATGTGGAAACTGAATTATGTAAATACATTCTACTCATTCCCAGCTTTTAAAATTTCTACATTGGTAACAAATTATCACCTGAGATTTGAAAGGTACAACTACCCTGTAAGTCACAACTCTACTCCATTTTAATCAGAGAGCCAGCAGTTCCCCTTCTTATTAAAAGAATAGTTAGTGTCAGAGAGGAAAATAGAGAAAAATGCATTCCTCTTTGATTTTCTTCTTACATATGAGTTCCCCTTGTTAGATTGAAGCATTGGTAGAAGAAGCAACAGGTTAAAAAGAAAAGACATGTTGCCCCTACAAGACTGAGAAAGCCGCACACCTAGTAGCTGCTAAGATCTTGTGACAGTTTGTCAGTGATCAGGGAATGAGTTATTTTGCAAGAAGGAATGGGTCTATGGGACCGCTAAGAAGGCTTAACTCTAAGCTATGTATTTCACATTTTGTCCCCAAGTATCAGGCAAATAAGCAAACAAACAACCAAAAACTCAAACTTGGAGAACCAAATATGTCATATTCTTTGGAAGCTCATTGACAACCAACATGAAATAAAATCGAAAGCTTCTTTTTGTGGGTTTGTGTTGTTTTGTGTGTATTTTTAAAACTCTTGATTAGGGAGCAAGGAGAATCTCCTGTTAGACTTAAAGCACATTTTCTGCAAGGTTTGCATGAAAGTTCCATATAAAATTAGCTTGATTTAAAGGCTCATAAACTGTAATAGTATTGGTATACAAGTTCTGAAAACTGCTTTCCTGAGTCTGCACTGGGTAGTACTCAAAAATAAGAGAGGCTTTGCTCTCATTTTTTTATTGTAAAAGGATAGACAAAAGTATTTTTGATGCAACACGATAAGTATTGCAAGAGCCTGTATAACCATAATAATTAGGTGGGCTCCATCAACAAAGTGGATTCACAGGCACCAAAAACATGATGATTATAGACGGAAGTCTCCTGGAAGATAAAAAATACAGTACAGTGACAGCATTAAAGTGGCTTATAAATGACTGTTGAGGATGCCTCACAGCAAGGAATGCAAAGAAACTAGTGTCAGCTCAAATTGCAGGTCCAGATGAAATGTTCTCTCTCAAACCCTGGCAGCTCAAAATGGGATTGTGAGTATGATTTTTATCATATCCTGCTCATGAAAACACTTTTTTTGAAATTTAAGCTACTTCAGAGGAGCACAACCCATAGAACTAATATATAATTAACTTTATAATATTACACATAATATATTGTGCATAATTATGCATATATGCATTTATGTATGTATATATAAATTATACATATATATGCATAATTTATTGCATTAGCTTTCATGATATTGTATGGTTAAATCCAACATGGCTGTCTTAACACTGGATAAGATCAGAGAGTCATGGCTTCTCAGCTCAAACGACTGGAGACCTTAGCAGCCCTACTTTTCCATAAAAGACCTAAAGGATTCCTGGGATTCCACTGATCTGCATTCACATGGAAGCTCAAAGACACTGAATTCTGGTATCAGGGAAGGAATGTACCAGCTGCAGTATAAAGAGCAGTGAAGATAGCAATAGGGCAAATTAGATGACCATTAGGAAGAAAAAACAATGAGCCAAAAATGTCAAGCTTTCCCTTGTGGCTGCTAGCAGAATGTGTCTCCATGTTTAGAGAGGGCCTTCCTACTCCAAGTAGTCTCCTCTGGAAAAGCTTTCATGGGTATGCTCACTGGCCTCTCACTTGTTACTATTTCCCAGTCACATTGAAAACCAAGGTCAGCCTTCACATTATATAAGGGTCCAAAAGGTAGTCTACACTGAGAGCAGGCACATGTTATCTCATGGATATCATAAGCAATACTGGATAGTTTATGCAAACTATTTGCAAATAGCTCAGCTCCAGTTACAAGCAACATGATTAATATCACATTTCATTTCTTCACTGAATGTCAATGCTCTGCAACTAGCTTAAGAAAACCTGTACCATCACACTAGACATTGCCCTGTGCTACCACCTGAGGCATTGTTGATGTCTGTGGTCTGATGTTGAGGACCATGTTGGTGTCTGAATTCTGTTTCTGCCAGGGGCCATGTTTATGTCCATGATCTATGTTACCATCAAAGACCATGGGGATGTCTGTGGACTTTGCTATTGCCTTAGGCCATATGTCCATGGTTCATGCTACCACGGAGGGCCATGTTGGTCTCTATGGTCTACCTTCGGCTAGGGGCCATGTGAATGCCTGTGTCTGGTGTTATCACCAAAGACCAAGTGGCTGTGGTCTGACCTGCCACTTGAAGCCGTACTGATGTCCATGGCCATGCTATCACCAGAAACCATCTGGAAGCTCATGATTCCATGCTGCCACCAACTCCAAAGTGCACAGAAAGCTATGTTGCAGTGGTGTTGATGACTGTAGACTGCCAGTTGAGACTGAAATAGGAGACTTCTGTGACAAAGAATGCCTCCAACCCAAAAGAAACATGATAGATAGGAAGCCACTGAAGAGGATGCTTTTAAATGATGGTAGTGATGCTGAAGGGTAGCTTTTCACAGTCAATAACTTCTGGAGAGAATGAAAAAGAATTCAGTTTTATTTAAGAGGTTGCCCGCTAGGAGTCTGACCGTACTATAGTGAGTATATGGGCTACCAAGTAGAACTTGGAATTTTTTTCTTTCTTTCTCTTTCTTTCTTTCTTTCTTTCTTTCTTTCTTTCTTTCTTTCTTTCTTTCTTTCTTTCTCTCTCTCTCTCTCTCTCTCTCTCTCTCTCTCTCTCTCTCTCTCTCTCTCTCTTTCTCTTTCTTCGTTTCTTTCTTTTTCCCTTCTTCTGTTTTGGGGACAGTCACAAAGGTAGTCAGTCAGTAGACCTGGGAAGAAATGAATGTGATTGAGATGCATTATGCAAAATTTCTGAATAAGCATTAAAAATATTATGTTAAAGAGCTGAGATTAACTCTGTCAGCACAGGGACTTAATGCAAAACACCATCAAAGAATCCTAGAGGAAAGACTTATATGCATAGCTATTAAAGTAGATATAGCTCCTGCAGTGAGAAGTGAAATGTCTACTAGCTCTGTCAACCAAGACAGCTAGCTCCAGTTAGGCTGGATTAGACACTAGAGGTCAACAATAAGATTATGCTCAAAGCCAATTTCAGTCTACATAACACTTTTCTCAATCTTTCAACCAGATGATAGCTTCAGTTCTGAGTGGAATTTATTTATTAATTTATTTCTTATATATACCTTCTAAATGTTCACATACCATCATCAATCTTAGTACTAATATCTAAGTTCTCCATGATAGAATATTCTTCACTCTTTCTAAGAAATATTTTAGAATATTTGAGTTTAATTACTGTCTTTGTGTCTGAGGCCAAATAGTGCTGTGATGATTGTTCTAAAAAGTCATCTTCCTTTGTTCTTTTTCAACTTTTCCCATTAATATTCCAAGAAGTTTCTGCCTCTGCACACCTTGAAGGCTCCTTTTTTTGTCCCAAGGCACCACAATTTTCTGCTCTGTCTTCATATTCTTATTGCAACATATTCCCTACTTGGTTTTAATATATGGTAATTTATATACCAGAGATGATAGTTTTCATTTTCATAATACATAAAATTTGAGGATACAAAATTAATTTAGATCATGCATCTCCAATTTCTGTACCTAATGGGAAACAATATCTTGAATTTCCAATAAACTTTGTGTCATCTAGTAATTTTTCAGTTTCCTCTGGCTTTTGATTTAGTTACTTCAAGGTCTGCAGGATAGAAAGAGAGGCTTGGAAATAGATGTACTGCATCTTATTGCCCTCTACCCAGAGACAGCATGGTTTGACGGCAGGCAAGTTACTTTGTGAAACTAATTTATCAATATATGTACAGCTTCAGATTGGAAGTGATTTCTCTAATCTGGCTGATAATTCTGGCCTTTGCCTTCAGTGACACCTACCAAGTCCTTTGCGTATTATTTTATATTCAACAGCAAGATCTGTAAAATCATGAAGCAGCTCTATAAAGAGGACTGTATTCCATTTTTATCACATTTTATCTTCAACAACTACTGCAATGGTCGTGATGACCATGAGTGTTCTCTTTATTAAGCTTTCAATGTCAAGATATGTGACATGGTCACACTGACTATATCTAATAACCCAGTCAATGATAAACATCGTTACCTCTATTTTATAGCAGGACAAAGGAATAAAAACATAGCCCGAAGGCCATGCTAACATAAAATTTAAAATGTAAGTTTAAACAACATCCTAGTGTTCAAGAGGGTGTTTTCACTTGTCTTCATTGCTGTCCTTCACTTTGAAAATCCAGAAGTTTATATTTATTTGTGGGTAGGTTCAGTTGTGTAGTGGTGTGGTCTATGGAAGGGATTTTTTTTCCCTGTTTGCCTTCTAACTCTCCCCATTTTGGATGAAGAAGCAGAGTCACGTGTAGCTTGAACGATACTAATAGCCACTCTGTTTGCACAACATTCCCACAAAATAATTCCCACAAAGCTCGTCTTCACATATTACTGCTTTGGCTCAAGACCAATTTACAAAATTTGTAATACCTATTCATTTATTTCCTATTTAAAGCCAAGTTAGTTTACACATGGATATTGTTGATTACTTTCTTGTAAGCTTAGAACATGTGAATCTTCAGCTTCCTTTTTGCCTACTCAATCAGTTTTAGAATACTTACTTTTTTCTCCTTACGATGTGCTGTACTTCAGCAAGCTAAACTTTTATAGTTACCATTTATTTAATACACAGGACCAAACATCTCTGTCCTTTCATTCTATCCAATTTTATATGGTTTTGACTAATTCATAATCAATGCTATAGCTTCAACCCTGCATTTCATAATCAGAAGCGCCTGAGCTATATCAATGGCCATTCGCTTACTACCTTCTGAGCACTTAACTTGTGCACTCCGCTGGCTTGCAGCATTCTGCCATTACCCTGTAATTGCCTTCGTCTTGTCTAGTTAATTTACAAGCTTTCCTCATACTTTTTGTTCTGTTTGTATTTTACATGAAAATATAAAATAGTACTAGGAATGTATAAGATCTCTTAAAACTTACAACAGAATTTTAAAATCTGTCCATTGAAAATGTATAATTCCTCTGAGAGAGTAGGATATGAGTAGTCCAAGTTCATACGTTTAAATTAAAATAATAGAAAAGTCAAATAACTCCTATTATTATAGAAATAGTTTCTTTGATTCGATACATTTTGCATTTATTTTTTGTTTCTGTCCTAAACATTATCATAGTTTAATGTTTCACTTTAATGCCTACCATTTTGTTTGGTTCCTTCTTTAACTTTCATAGAGAAATACACTTTGTTGAAAATTAATATTCAATCCATTGCCTATTACCCATACATTAACCTATAGTTATCTCTCTCATGGTTCTGCTGTTTCGACCATGGTATTATTGTGTACCTACCTTAGCTGACACAAATTGTATAGTATATGTCTTCCCATCATAGTGCACTGTAATATGGAACATATGAACTAAAAATAACCCTTTTCTCCCCACTCTTTTTGTCAAGGTACTTGACACTACAACAGGAAAAAAAGCAAGGCACTTTCTTACTGTCAAATGACACATCACATTAGATAACGATCCTATGCTTATGACCTAATTTAGATCTTCACAGAGAACATTTCCAAGTGCAGCAGTTAGTGTTTTAGTATGAGAAGAGACAATCACTTAGTCTGTAAATTATACTAATTTGTTTGCATACCCCTACAATAGACATGACATATCACTAGCATGTTTCTTGATGGAGTGGCCTCTATTTGCTGTACTAAATACCATTCTCTTTTCATGACTATCAGAATGTCTGATTACCCTTTCTCCTGTCTCCAACATGGCTGTTGTCCCACTTTCCTTTCACAATGGAGTGAGAGGACGGTAAATGGCGAACAAATCAGCGGTGCTTCTATACCAACGGGAGTAACAAACAGAAATAGTTTAGATGTTAAATAGATTGCCACCTGGGATTTGGCAAAACAATGTTTGGCAGTTCTGTAGCAGTGGGATACTACCTGAGAACCTGACAGCTATGAGACGTGTCACAGATGAAAGGAGTCCTCAGTGGGCTTCTTGGTGTCACTTGAGAGCAGACTCCCACTGAGGAAGTCTTCGAAAGCAGGTTCCATACAGGAATCGTCAAAGTGGCAATTCCCCCATATCTGGCAGACCTCAAAGTTTCCAAGCATCCTTGGAAACAAATTCCCACTGTGGATCTTCGACACTTTGGCAGGGAATGAGTCCCCATGCTTGAAGTTGTTGCAGGAATCCTAGAGGTTGCTGGAGTATAATTCCTGCCCAAATCAGAAACCTCAGATGCAGGGGCCTCCTATGAATCTTGATGAGATTCTAGGAAGTTTTCCTCCTTATCTGTCCATTTTTCATCCCTTCTTTTTACAGCAGCTCTGGAGTACCCAGATTTATGAGGTGCCAGGTGGATCCTGATTGGTGAATGTGTTTCTGTTTGTGTGTGTGTGTGTATGGACACATATGCATGCATATACATATATATATATATATATATATATATATATATATATATATATATATACATACATACATGGTGGCTGAATAATGATTGGTTGATGTGGATATGCATGTATATATGCATATATAAGTGTACACACATACATACACATGCACACACAGATTACATACATGTGTGTATATATAACCAGTCAGGGAAGAACTGTGAAAGAATTCTATCTGTTCTGGTTCCTACAGTAATGTGTACATTCCTGGTTTTATTGCACTATTGCACTCCAATTCTGCTTATCAATCGCTGGAGGAGAATCTCTGACTGGCAGAGAAGTCAAGCTGCACATGAAGCAGAAAACTCTGAATAAAGTGGGAAACTCCATAAGAAATGTGGCTTCCGCATTGCACATCCGTAGCACTGAAGTATCAGCTCCATTCCTGGGCTGATTTTCCCCCGTGGTTGTATTGTTCTGATTTCACATACCCCAGAATAACTGATTTTTTTTGTTTTCTATTGTTTTCTTGTGGAGTTAACACCAAATAAATTTTTTTGTTGTTTTTAAATTTTTTATTAGATATTTTCTTTATTTACATGTAAATTTTTCCTTTCCCAGTTTCCCCTCCAAAAAACAAACAAACAAACAAAAACAACAAGAACAAACTCCTGTTGCCTCCCCCCTCCCCATGCCTGCCATCCCACCATCTCCCACTTATTGGCCCTGGCATTCCCCTACACTGGGGCACAAAGTTTTTTCATTTTTAAAAATGAAAAAAAAAAAAAGAAATATGGCTTCCAATCATCTGACTATACCCCTGCATCATTTCTTTACTGTTTACTTTTTTGCCTTTACTTTTTATAGGTAGCACAATTTAGCAATACAGTGCTAGTTATTCACAGATTCACAGAGATGTCTTGAAAGCATCTTTTAATTTTGGTAGTGACCTTAGGTATGTGAATAAATCTCCCACTATGACAACGTTAATCAGCAGGCATTTGATATTTGAGACTTTTATCCCCAAAGCTATATGTATATATGTACAGACACACACACACACACACACACACACACACACACACACTAAATGATTACTAAATCCTATTTTGGTTACAAATGCATACATACACATCTGGTATTCCTTATTTTTTCTTCTCTTTTATGTGGCTTTGGTCTTCTTTGGTAGACATTGGATTTGAATACTTACATTGTCTGTTCAAAGATATCAATTTCATGGTCTTATCTTAGGCAAACAGGCAAGCAAACAAACAAAGCTCAACAAACATAAATATAAAAATTGATGCTGATTTTTTTAAATAGAAATGGAACAAATCAAGTTCCATTTCTATAGACTAGTTGAAAACATTGAAAAATAATTCTGGACAAAAGTACTGTTTTATTTAATATTTTCAAAATTTGATTCTATATGACAGGTAAAACATCTGAATAGTAGTGATCATAACTAATTGCATTAAAGCTATGCTTCAGTAGATTTAAAAAGAAATGTGTATAAATCAATGAGTAGAGATCACAAAAAATTAAGTGATAAACATAAATTATACAGTAAAAATAATTGGTTGTTTGCACTGTTCTTTGTGATATAACTTCAAACAAAAGTACATCTATAAATAAGTAGAAAACAGCAAAGAAACACCATAAATAATGTCATGTATGGAGGGCATACCAGAAAGGAGGCCCATTTTTATCTTGTTACCTTCTTCTCAGTACTTTTAGTCCCTTCAGTAAGTAAATCATGAATTCACAAAGTTTTCCCAACATAAAAAGCATAGCTGATGAAAAGTGTTAGTCAAATCGTAAATGAAGTAGAAGCACAGAAAAACTCATTTCTAGAAAGGAAATTGTTTCATATGTCAACTTTATGTATAACTTCTTTCAATGAAATATTCTTTCTATAAAGAAGTAAAAATCAATCAGAGTCATCTTGTAAAGCTTTTTTAACTATAACAGCTAATCCAAATCTGGTCAAGATATTAGAATATATAAAATATTCCTCCTTTTTATAAATCAAAATAATATAATTCCTGATCATATATTGGAAATCATTTATCATACTTATTTTTCTCCGAATGACACTAATGTTTAAAAGGATATCATTCAGGTTAAAACCTATGCTAAGAAAATAAGGTCCCCAGCTCCAAGTAGATGACAGGACAGCCTTGTTTTATGCCACATTCTGGACTGGACTCAGTTCTGTGCCTGCTTTCTCTAGTCCAGGAGTGATACAATGCTTGAGAATAACAAGAAAACACTAAATAAAAAGTACAAGTGAAAAATGTTTGTCTGTATGTTCACATCTCTTCAACCTCCCAGGAGGAAGTGAATATTCTTTGGTTTTCACTGACTTCATTCTTCCTCCTAAAACAGCTTATGAAGCCATGAGGGAAGCTATCTATGCAGTATGCTTACCTCTTACCAAGTATTCAAACAATGCTTTAAAGTAGTGTATTTTCTTCTTGATTCTGTATTTTATCAAAATTATTAAGCAAAAATTTAAATGTTCCTTACAAATCTACATTTGACCTTACATTAGAATAAATATAATTAATATGATTTATTTTTACTTTTTTCATTTTGGTTAATTTATTTATTTACATTTCAAATGTTATCCCCCTTCCTGTTTCCCCTCTGGAAACCCCCTATTCCTTGCTGCCTCCCCTTGATTCTATGAAAGTGTTTCCCCACCCACCCACCCACTCCTGCCTCACCACCCTAGCATTCCCCTACCCTGGAGCATCTGGCCTGCACAGGACCAAGGGCCTCCTCTCTCACTGATAAGGCAATTCTTTCCTAGATATACAGCTGGAACTATGAGTCCCTCCATGTGTATACTCTTTGGTTGGTGGTTCAGTCCCTGAGAGCTCTGAGGACTCTGGTTGGTTGATATTGTTGTTCTTCCTATGGGGTTGCAAACCACTTCAGCTCCTTCAGTCTTTCCCATAACTTCTCCATTAGGTTCATAAAATAATTATGAAATATTGAAAAAAACATAAAGGTTAAAAGAGGCTGGTTTTCCATATTGTTGAAAATACTATTGAGCCAACAGCTATATACTAATTCTCATATTCATAATACCAAAACTACCTTTGTTTCCTGTGATAATTTTAGAAAGAACAGCTCCAAAGGTTCATATGTTTGAGTAGTTAGTCACAAGGGAGTGACACTATTTGTAAGGATTAAAAGGATTAGAAGATGTTGCCTATTTGGTTAATACATATCATTAGGGGTGGTCTTTGAGGTTTCAAAATCCCAATCTAAGCAGAGTTTCTCTTTCTGCTTCCTGTGGATCTGGATATACAACTCTCTGTTAATTTTCCAGCAGGATATCTGACTGCATATCCCTCTATGCTCCCCACCATGGCAGAATGGACTAAACATCTGAAACTATATGCAAGCCCAAGCAAAAGCCTTCTTTTATAAGACTTTCTTGCCATGGTAATGGTGTCTCTTCACAGCAATATAACAGTAAATAAGCCACTCTCTTTCATTTTCAAAGAATTTTGTCTTGAGAAATGAATGGACCTTTATGATAGTGTATTACTTTACGTATCTGTTATAAATCTGAGCATAGAAGGCAGCTATTTTCCATTAAAGAATAATGTTCATTTTCTCAGCTTTTTATGACATAGTTCAGAAATAGTTCATTCTCCTGAATTCATTAACATTATTAAACAGACATCTTTAACCACACTTTTCTAATTATCAGGCTGAATAACATCTGGATTGATAAAGCCTGCTGCCAAATGCAATGAACCTGCTCGATAGAATTCTTACTAACTATTGACAACTATAAGAAAACAGGAATCATTAATATTACATCTACTCATATCAACGATGAGACACTTATGAATGAGTTTGTGAAGTACTTGAAACCTGAAATCATACATCCTGCAAATGAAAATGAATAATAAAACTTATTATGTATTTGATTAAAGTCTTAAAAATTTATATAACATTATCAGTGCTAAGTAGGCTGAAAATGACATTTTCCTAACCATCAGAAATAACAAAATTAAGATTTTTTTTTTACTTTCAGAAGAATTGAATCCTTTTTCTACATGATATAAAAATTACAATAAGATAATCATATAAGTGGGCTAAAATCATAAAGCTAAAAGGGAAAAAGTACAAGTTATAACTACATTTTAGAGATTAATAAAATTATATATTCTGGTTTGGTTCTAACATTTTTAACATTGGTGAATGTTCACCTTTCATTCTATCAAAATGTTTACTTTGTATTAGGTTTACTTTTGTAAATTTATGTTATCTTCAAAAAGGGTCTCCAAATTGCACAAGTTCCACGTATGGCAGTACCTGGAATTCTCTCAGTATAGTTTTCAAATGTAAATTCTTTTGTAATTTTTAAAGAACTTGCTACCTTCTGAAAAACACAATTTGATGGATTTGACTGTACATAGTTAGAAGAGCTACTTGCTCACATGTTGAGGCTCTGTATTCATTCCCTAGTAGTTCAAAGAACAACAAAGTCTTCAACAGCACTATCTTTGACATCTTTTACATCTTCAATAACATCTTCAAATACAATGTTATCCATAATTAATCTTTAATTAAGATTTCTACCTGATATATAATTTAAACATCTTTCTCCTTTTGTGTGTGTGTGTGTGTGTGTGTGTGTGTGTGTGTGTGTGTGTG
>JADRCD010215060.1:2257-29696 GCA_019843815.1 Montemys delectorum
TTTTTTTTTTTTAAGCTTTTTAGTTTATTTGTCCTCTCAGAAATCTGTACATCACAGCAGAACATCAAGTCACTGCAGATCTACTCCTTTGGCTGTATCCAATCTCCACTCACTTTTTGCCAGCACCAACGTTGGCCTTGGCAGTCCCCCTGACCTTCTTCATTCTGTTCTTGCGTTCCTTCCGCTGTTTTCGGGAGGTCTTTTTCTTCTCATAAAGGCCATGTCTTGCAAGTCTGTGCTTAGGCTCATTCTTCTTTGCATAATCTAAAGAATCATAGATCACGCCAAAGCCGGTTGTCTTGCCACCACTGAAGTGGGTTCTGAATCCAAATACAAAGATGACATCTGGTTTTGTACATTTTGGCCAACTTTTCCCGAATTTCTGTCTTCGGTACTGTTGCCTTCCCGGGATGAAGGACATCAATGACCATCTATTTCCTCTGAAGCAGACGGTTTGTCATGAACTTCCTGGTCCGGATGGTTACTGTGTCATTCATGGTGGCTACAGAGCGGGAGCTGAAGAGGAGGAAAAGAGCTTAGTCAGGGTTTTTATTCCTGCACAAACATCGTGGCCAAGAAGCAAGTTGGGGAGGAAAAGGTTTATTCAGCTTACTTCCACATGGCTGTTGATCACCAGAGGAAGTCAGGACTGGAACTCAAGCAGGTCAGGAAGCAGGAGCTGAAGCAGAGGCCATGGAGAGATGTTTCTTGCTGGCTTGCTTCTCCTGGCTTGCTCAGCCTGCTCTCTTATAGAACTCAAGACTTCCAAGCCCAGAGATGGCACCACCCACAAGGGGCCCTACCCCCTTGATTATTAATTGAGAAAATGCCCCACAGCTGGATCTCATGGAGGCACTTCCCCAACTAAAGCTCCCTTCTCTGTGATAACTGCAGCCTGTGTCAAGTTACACACAAAACTAGCCAATACACATCATTTTAGGATGGAGGATATAACATAGGTTGGAATAATGAAATGGTCCTTCCGGGAATGTCAGTCTGGAATGGAGCCGTGTGGAATGCTGATCTCAGAGGCCCCTTCCTCCTGTCCACTCTGAGGCCTGGCTAGACAGCTTTTTATTCTGGGACCTGCTCTGCAGGCCTCCAGTGGTTTCTTTTTCACTGCTCCCATTTAGATGTGGTTTCTGTTACTTACAGTCAGGAACTATAATAGAACCTGGAAAGTATTAATTAGACTGTGGGGTGGCTACTTTCTCTTTCACACATGGCTTCCTGGTGTTCCTGTTAACTCCTGTGACTTCGGTCGTATGTTCTTGACTCTATATGTCTTTGACCCTGAGATCCCCTCCCCTGCATGTGTAATTTCCTAGCTGCCCTTCTCTGACATAGCTTCTGAGAGTTCACAATCCAACATGTTCCACAATGTGCCTGTAGGCTTTCTCCTCCAGTCTGCTCCCCCATCCCATGGACCGCCTGTCTTAGTTACCTTCCTACTGCTCCGATAAGACACCATGAACAAGGCAAATCAGAGAAGAAAGAGTTTGTTGCACACTTCGAGTCTCAGAAGGTTAGACCATCATTGCTGGGAACATGGCAGCAGGCAGGCAGCATGGTGTTCGGCCAGGGGCTGAGAGCTCACATCTTGATCCACAAGCAGGAGGCAGAGAGGGACATGGCAAAGGAGACAAAGAGAGAGTCTTTGAAACCGAAGAGTTCCTGACCTTCCTCCAACAAGGGCACCCTACTAGG
This sequence comes from Montemys delectorum, assembly GCA_019843815.1. Taxonomy (NCBI): domain Eukaryota; kingdom Metazoa; phylum Chordata; class Mammalia; order Rodentia; family Muridae; genus Montemys; species Montemys delectorum. The sequence continues at coordinate 3,965 of JADRCD010215060.1, forward strand.
CCTTTCCAAATGGTCACCAGCTGGGGGCCAAGTATGTAAACATATGAGTCTATAGGAGTCATTCTCATTTAGAATACCATGCCAACACAGGGAGCAACATCCATCCAATCTAGACCAACACTATCCTCCAATCTCCTTTCTCCATAGAACAGCTGCTATTTTTCCCCTTTTCTCCTCTTCCTCCTCCTCCTCCTCCTCCTCCTCCTCTACCTCCTCCTCCCCTTCTCTTTTATATATATTTGTTGTTGTTTTCCATTTTTGAGACAGTCTTGCTATATAGCAGGGATAAGTCTTGAACTCTTGGTCCTCTTGCCTCGGTCTCTGAGTGCTGGGACTTCCAATGCATACCACCATGCCCAGAAATTCCTGCTCCGGGTTTTTCTATTCTCCCCACCTCCGGTCCCTGGCTTCCACCCGGCATTCTCTTCTTCCCCTTCCCTCTCTGTCCACTTATCATAGTCCACACACCAGAGTTTCCTTCCCAGAGCCATCTCTGACTAGGCATCTGCTCTTTAAAACCCTCTTCTCTGTTACATATTCAGCGTGACAGATGAAGCCACCTCAGACCTGCCCTCTGCCTACCTGACAGGCACCTTGGCTGCCCTACTTCTTCTCCTCATAAGCCACATAGGCTCCTGCTGTGGCAACCAAATTGAACGTCACCTGAAATTCCCCTACTGCTCAGTCGGCCTGGGATGCCCTTCACACCCACCCTAGCCGCTTCCTTCTTGCACACTCAGCTCTCTTCACCAGAGTCTGTCGGTGGTTTTCATTATCTGGGAATATGCCTGAACTGGAGTGCGTCAACTTCCCAGCTCCCCAGAAAGCCAGAGTACATACGAAAGAGTCAGAACGTGAGATGAGTGGCCAGAAACTGAGGCAGGAGTGGTTTGCTGAGCGAGTTCTGGGTTCAAGTTTGGGAATATGAAAAGCTGTGCGGGTGCACACGGAACAATACGTTAAAACTATCGCGGTGAATTCTGTTGTGTTTTGTCCCATAATGTCTACAAAGACAAAGCAACGATACCAAAGGGCACCAGGTTGGGTTTTGATTGATTTCTTTTGTAAACTTTTCACTGTGGGAGGAAGGGAAAGAAACTGAAGATCTGAGAGAGGAGGACGTAGAAATATGTGTCGTTTTGCCAGGGCGATGAGTATAAAGCGCCACATTTAGTAACTGGTCTCCTCAAGCATCCTCTGCCTCCCTAGATTAAGTAGGTGCTCTAGAGCTCCTCAGCTGTAGCGTCTTTTAGTGGCCACAAGGTGGCGCATATTCTGCGGTGGCTGCCGCCATGCCTACCTTGGGTGACCCTACAGAGAAGTAACAGTAAGGGAGCTTGTGGCCTCTACTGGTAGCTGTGATTGTCGTTCTGGCTCCTACCCTAAAACCGCACCTTGGTTTGCTCTTCCCATAGTCTTTCTATTCCCTGGTGTCCACCCCACAATGGCAGCTCCGTCTCTCTGTGCCTGAGCTCCTTGGCTTTTGCCCCTGGACCCGGCAGGCTTTGGGAATCTCTGTGATGTGGTGTCTATGACCTTGATCAGTAGTTCTATGAATTACCTTTGCTCTCCCCCCTTCCCCAGAGTGCAGGAAGGGCCTCTTCATTTCCTCTCACAGACCAGCGCCTCTTTTGGGGGACAGAGCCCACATGTCTGTCAAAAAAAAACCAAGGCACCTTCCTTCGTGAGGACCTGGGGACAGGAAATCAAAAGTACTAGAAGGAGGATACAAGTCTCCACATGGGAGGCAGCGAAGCATGAAGGCAGAGGAAAGAGAATTCAGGAGGCCCAGGGAAAATGTTCCTCCACAGTTTCGTCATGAAGTAAAAACAGCCATCAGGAAGAGAATGTGAGAAGCGAGGCCAGAAAGAAGCCACCTGACCGAGCTGGAGCAAGGAACCGCGTGATACGAGAAACCCAATGTTCACACATTAACATGTATGACATATGTACTTTTGGGAAATAGTCTAGTTGAAGAGGAAGACTAAAGATAAAGGACAAAGCCGGACGGTGGTGGCGCACGCCTTTAATGTCAGCACTTGGGAGGCAGAGGCAGATGGATTTCTGAGTTCGAGGCCAGTCTGGTCTACAGAGGGAGTTCCAGGACAGCCAGGACTACACAGAGAAACCTTGTTTCGAAAAACAAAAACAAAAAACAAAAAACAAAAAAGATAAAGGACGAGTGTGACTAATTAGTAAATGCAGTGGAGGATACATATAAAGTTCTACAGAAACAGATCAAGGAGGGAGTTGTATGCAACTCGAAATGCTGGGGAAGACGGTGGCTTCTCACTTAAGTGTTTAGGGACATCAAACCTGAAGGAAGTGGTGGACTTTATCCTATGTTATGGAGTGGTAAGCTACTGGGTAGAGGGAATAACCAGGATATAGGTAAGCAGAAGAGGCCTGGTGGGCTGCCCTAGTTCCCAGAACCTATGGACGCTAGAACCACAATAAGAGGGAGACATGAAGAGAGAGGAGATATGGAAAAGCCTGGGTATCAGGGTAGCTCAGGGGAGATGGGGAAGGAGCTGATGTGATCCGCTGGTCCAGGAGCACCAGGAGTATGGAAGGAACTGGGTGGGGCGTGGGCCACGGAGAGTTCTGACTAGGAGGAAAAGAGGTTTAGCAGGAGTTGGCAAAGGGCTAGCCATACGGATTTTCCTACACTCTAGCATAAGTACAATGTATTGAGAGTTCAATGAGGTGATGCTGCGGCCGAGGGCATGAATGTGGCCTTGGAAGGGGCCAGCTGTATGCTGGCCCATGGAACCTACAGGGAAACCTCAGACATCGCTGTGTTCTGAAAGGACTTAACATCATATGGAACCATTCTGGAGCGCGCAGAACCCAAACAGTGCAGAAACCTGCCCGCCACCCCTATTCCTGTGGCTAAGCCAGAAGCACACAGTAGAATCCAGTGTTCTTCTAAAGGCTGCCAGGAATGCCTGAGGGCTTGCTGACAAGTGTCACAGGACACACAGAACTGTGCCCACCTTATAATTACCCAACTCGGCACTTCTCTAAGCATGGGTGGGTTACATCATTCCCTACGACTAGACTATAAGGAATGTCTGTGTGACACTTGTCCAGAGGCAGGGTGGGGCTCTGGAGGTTGAAGGCAGCCCAGGCGAAGCAGGAAGAACTTAGGCAATCTGACTTGAGGGGCAGTTGTCCCCAGCTCTTCCAATGACTCATGCAAATCCTTAAGGGAGGGTGTGCAGGGAGTGGGAAGATGGCTGCGGAATCTCACTAGGAGACTTCCTCCAGCCTCCTTACCTGGGAGTGGCTTCCTGACTTCAAGATCCCTTTGTTGCCCTGTGTAGTACTTTACTATCTTGTGAAAGAGAACTCCATGTTGGGAAGAAGATGATGCGAGAGAAGGGAATTAAAGTACAAGGACGATTCATTTACTCACTGTTTCACCGGGGAATATATTCAGAGGTTCCTTGTCTCAGGGCGGGGCCATGCCTCAGTGAACCACTGAACTGTTATGAGTTTAGAATTCGTTTGGTACATCGAGCATCCCAGGTCCACCTAGTCTCCCCTAAACAGGTGTGGAGCGCTTACATTAACACATAGAGGGGCAAAGTTGTCCGACAGAAAGCCCATGTGTCTGGCTCTGCACCTGAGCTTACTGCTATTACTGGAATGAAAGTTTCTCAGAGGTAAGACTGCTGATCAGAAGAGACAACTTCCTCAAAAGAAACAAGACAAGACAGAAAACACCTTCCATCAGCAGGACGGATCACATAGCCCCTTCTGAAAAAAGACAAGAATGCAGAGCCTCCTAAGGGCAGGAGGGAGTAAGGTCAGAGATGGCAGTGTATAGCTGTAGTTCTAGCTGCTTGGAAGGCTCTGGGCAGGAGGATCCTGAGCTTGGAGCAAGCCTGGCAAGACTGTGAGATCCTAGGACCCTATCTATATTAAAAAGAGAGGAAAGGAAGAGTAACGAGAAAGAGGGAGGGGGAGGGCAAGCAGGCAGACACACAAGGGGTTGGGGGACAGACCGTTAAATACAAGCAGGGAAGCTTTCAGAGCCAGGACAAGTGTGAGCTGCACACCCGTAAAGCTGGCTGCAATCCTCACTGCCCAGTCTCTAGGGAAAGGTTTCTTTCCCTAGAAAATGACTGGTCCAGCCATTTTGAGGGAGACTGAGTGTCATCAACTGCACAGTCTACATGTATGTTGCCCTCACAGGCCATACCCACGGCTAGACTATTGTAAAGGCCTTCCTTCTGATCCACGAAGCCTCTTTAAAAGGTCCTTTGTGCTTCTGCCCTGTCCCAGGTCTCTGTCTCATCCTCCCTGCCCCCACCCGTCAGCTGCAGATTTCCATTCATTCTTATGGCCATCTGGCCGTCTCTCCTTTCCCTCCCTACACCTCATCCTGATGCCTCCCCTTCCACCATCCCCTCCCCATCCCCTCACCCACCCAGTTCCCTCCTCCATCTGCCTCCTGTGACTGTTTTATTCCCCTTCTAAGTGAGATTGAAGCATCCTCACTTGGGCTTTCCTTCTTGATTGCAGGCCAAAAGGGGATAGGAACTCCACAGGAAGACCAACAGAGTCAAGTAACCCGGACCCTTGAGGCTCTCAGAGACTGAACCACCAACCAAAGGACATACATGGCCTGGACCTAGCACCCTCCCTGTCTACCCCATATGTAGCAGATGTGCTGTGGGTCTGCTTGTCTTGCTGCTGGGGTGTCAGGCTCATGGTGTAAGATTCTGGAGAGCCTTAGCTTACCAGGGACCCCCTGAGTGAACCACAAGGAGCCAGGGGATTCAATGCAAAAAGCTAAAGAAATTTATTGTTCCAGTGTACTGGGGTCATCCCAGACACAAAAGAGAGGCGGCCACCCCCAGTAGCCCATTTAGCAAGTTTTTATATGGTTTCCAGGGGTGGAATAGAGCATCAGCAACTAGGCACAATATGATTGGTGGAACAATGTGTCCTTTAAACTGATTGGTCTTTAGGGAATGAGGTAGAAGGGGCTTACTTAGCCTCTCCCTTCTGGCCTACATGCTCTCTGACCTGTCTCTTTGGGCAGGGGGCAGGAGGGGTCTGGTGAAGCTATTGCTGGTATTCTGATAGCTCATACTCCTAGTCTTCTGTATCTAGTTTTTTTGTATCTCTGCTTTAAGATCATTAGCTGTACTATACCTATGCACTCCTTAACAAAAGCAACCAAGTGGTTCGAAATGTAGGGGTCAAAAGTCAACAATATCAGGGGAACAATTAGGAGTCCTAACACGGTGGATATGAGGGTGGTTAATCAAGAGGAGGAGTTAAACCAAGACTTGAACCAGCCCTGACACTCTGTCCTCTCTCTCTCTCTCTCTCTCTCTCTCTCTTCCACTTGGCTAACCCTTCTCTCACCTTGGCCATTGAACCCTGAAATGGTCTCCAGTATGTGTTTCCTGATGTTTCACACCCCCAGGTAGCGTAGAAGAAATGGTTGGCTTCCTAACACTGATGGGCCAGCTTCTGGCTTCTCTCATCTCGGAGGCACACATATATGGGAGTTTCTTGCCGGACACTTTTCAACTTTGGGTGTCTGCACTCTAAAATCCAAAGCCAATTCTAGGGCACAGTTTAGATTTACAAGTCCCTTGTCCCCCACATTCAGGCAATCCCTCCCCCTGTGTCTCCAGGGCATCAACACCCCAGAAGTCAAAGCCCACCACTAAATCCTAGAGATCAAAGATAGGGTCCAGCCACCAGATACAACTTGGGTAGTGGACCAAGCTACATCAACAGTGGCTGAGAGCACCTGCCCAGTCACCCTGGTGGGCTTGTAGGGGCTGCTGAAGTTCAGTGCCAGAAGATACACCATAGCCGTTTCGTGGTTTCTCTGGCCTTGCAGAAAGGGGTTGCTTGGGTGTCTGGCTGCTATCTAGTTGGGGTCAGGAGCAGATGCTAATCTGATGTAAACCCAGGCAGTTACTCCATCTGCTTTAACAGAGGTCAAGGTGGTCAACAACACCAGGAACAGCCCTCTCCACTTTGCTTCCGAGTGTTCAGCACAATGTCTCTTAACATATATTCAATCTCTAACTTGGTACTTGTAGGACTCTGTTTATTTTCTTTACCTGCCCTGAGCTCTGGGGATGGTACACACAATGGCTTCCAATTAGTTCCCAATATCTCTGCCAATCCCAGACTTAGCTTAAAAGAGACAAAAGCAGGACCACTGTCCAATCCAATTACCTTGGGCACTCTGAACCTCTGGAAATTTTTCTTCTAATATCTTCTTAACTACCATGGGAGCTGTTTCCTGCTTGGTGGAGAATGTCTCAACCCATCCAAGGAAAACATCTTCAAACACTGGAAGGTATTTGTAACTATGTTTTCCTGATTTAACTTCTGTAAAATCGACCTACCAATAAACTCCAGGCCGCTCTCCCCTAGGTCTTCCCTCCTGTTTATTCTTGACTGCATAAGCATTTACTTGCTGGCCTACCTTACACTGTTCTACCATCTTTCTGGCCCAGAACCTGAGGTCTGTGTGTGTGTATAGTCTTGTCGTTTCCAGAAGGAGCAGAGCCTCCCCAGTTCCCTCCAGGGGGGCCTGAAGTGTCCTTCAGTCCACCCTCGGTCTTGACGTTAAGGCACTTCTGCCTGTTGCACTTGACCGCACCAGACACCACCGTAGGCTCTCTGAGCCTCCCAATGCTTGCAAGCAAAAGTTCAAACAGACTTACAGACTCAGACTTAGACAAACAGCAAGACAAACAAACAGGAACTGAGGTAAAAGCTCGAGCCCTCCGATTCACCGTTCCAGTGTGTTCCCACAAGGAATCAGATACCCAGCCAACACACCAAATGTAAGACTCTGGCAAGCCTTAGCTTACCTGGGACTCAGCCTCTCCCTTTTGGCCTACATGCTTTCTGACCTGTCTCTTCCAGGAGAGCCGGGGGGGGGGGGGGGGGGGGGGGGGGGGGGAAGGTGATGTAAAGTGAATTTAAAATAAAGGTGCCATCCTTCTTCCCATACTGTAAAATACTTCAAAATCTCTCACTAGTATGTACTAAACCGACAGGACTGGGGTTTTTGTTTGATTTTTTTTTTAATCCATATTTGAAGTTGACAAGATAATCCTGAGTGTACAGGACACATTCTTTACTGCCTGAAAAGGATGTATGATGCGTTTGCAACCATTTCCATGGGTGTGTCAGTCCCAGGGATCATAGACATTTTAGAGGACATGGAAGATCTATGCGTCAAAGCCATTGCTCTGAGGACATTACTAGAAGTGGACACCTGGCCCTTTCAAATCTCTCTGGGGTTTCTGAGGATGTGCGCAGTTCTATAATGCCTGGAAATGATGTCAGTCTCTCAGCTAGGATTCATGAGAAAGATTCCATTTAGACAAAGAAGACTTACAAGTTGACCTGTGTCTTCTTTGGGTTGTAAATTCTGGTTCCATCATGTCACAACTTGGAGTAAAGGACTGCTGAGAGAGTCTTGTAAGTAGAGGTCAGAGAGACTGGTAGGCACCTTATAATGCTTAGGGAGCATGCATGCAGGTGCAAGCTTGTATACACACATGAGAGAGAAAGAGTGAGAAAGAGAGAGAGGTGATCTGTGTCCAAGTGTCGTCAATAGTGCTAAAATTGAGAATGCCAACTATAGTGGAAGGGTCGCAAAGTATAGATTCAATCATTAGAATTCCTTATCTTGGATTAAGAACAAAACAAAAATCCATCACATGTTGTAGTGGTTTGTGTGTGCTCGGCCCAGGGGGTGGCACTCTTAGAGGGTGTGGCCCTGTTGAAGTAGGTGTGGCTTTGTTGGAGTAGGTGTGTTACTGTGGATGTGGCCTTTAAGACCCTCATCCTAGCTGCCTGGAAGCTAGTACTCTGCTAGCAGCCTTCAGATGAAGATGTAGAACTCTCAGCTCCCCCTGCACCATGCCTGCCTGGATGCTGCCATGCTCCCACCTTGATGATAATGGACTTAACTTCTGAACCTAATTAAATGTTGTCCTTCTAAGAGTTGCCTTGGTCATGGTGTCTGTTTGCAGCAGTAAAACCCTAAGACACATGTGTACAGAACTTGTTGTGGGAAGTGTCACAAACTAGGAAAACTATGATTGACTCTGCAAGCGGGCAGTTCAGGAAACATAGCAGTCTGCCTCAGAGCTGTGCACAGAAGGCCTGCTCAAGGTAGGAAGTAGGCCAGGGGCATGGTTTACTTTAAAGCACTGAGGAAGTTATGCAAGTCACTGTTAACTGGCTTCTCCATTGCACAGATTAAGAGCATCCTTGACTGGAAGAGGGGGTGTTCCTGCTTGCCTGGGAAAGAGTGTGCTCCTGGCTGGCAAGGAGAGGGAGTGCTCTTAGCCAGAATGTATCAGGTATTTATGCCTGGCTGACCAACAAAAGGGGGGGGGGGGCAGAAAAGGAGTCATCTGTTGCATTCCAAAGTGAGAAAAAGGGTTCTGTGTGCTTCCTTCTTGCGGCCTGAGCTTGGATTCCAGGCTGTTTATTTTCCCTCCTTTGGGTTGGGTGTAGGATAAGGTCACCACTACACAATGGAGGTGGGGGTGGGCCTCCCTCAGGCACTGAAAAGAAGAGATCTCTTAAAAGAAGGGATCTCTGGGAGAAGAGGTGCTGATGGGTCGATCTTCCCAAGAATGTGGAAATGTAAACATGAATTATCAGCATGATTAAAGGAATGCAAACACCAGCTAACCCCCCCCCCCCACCATCCCCAGTCACCATTCATCAGCGTTTGCAATTAGCATTCTCTCTTGATTTGTTGCCAAGGGAAAAAAGAAAAGAATCTGGAACAGAAAAAAAGAGGGAGGGTGGGGGAGAGGGGGGAGGAACCTCAAATGACAGGCAAAAGCAACACACTGATTGATACAGCAGACGGCTCCCTGGGGGTTTGCTTTATTAGTTTCTTCTAAATGTATATGCCTACGTAATTATTTCAAGATTAAATCAAATATTTAAATTAAGATAAAGATAAAATTAAGGCTAAATGACTAGGAGCAGAATGGCTACACCAACTAATCAGCTCAGTGTGAAATCTGATCTGTATTTCTGCATTGCCTCCTCTGTAATGTCCTGAACCCATTGGTCCAAGCAATGCCTCCTGTTATTCTCATTTGCACATCTCTATTGTCTCCATTTTCCTTTCAGAAATTAACTGTGTGGGTTTCTTCTTTTACCAGTTACCCAGTGAAGTGCTTTGATATCCCTCCCACCTCCACGGTTTGAAAAAGTTCTTTGTAGACTAGGGACTGTATTTGCCATCTTCTTTTATATGCGTATAAGTAAAAAAAAATTTTTTTTTTCTCATGCTGTAGACTTTTTATGATGTTTCAACACTGTGTATAGGAGGTAATCACTTGGGGGCTTAGTGGATGACACAGTAGCCGAAGTGATTGCCATGCAATCATGAGGACCTGAATCGGGAATCCCCAGGGTAAGACCCTGCGAGCCTTAGCTTACCGGAGACCCCCTGAGTGAACCACGTGGAGCCTGATCGATGCAAAAAGCAAGAGGATTTGTATTATTCCAGTGCACTGGGGCTGTCCAGACCCTAAGGAGCGGAGGCGACCCTGCACAACTTGTTCAGTGAGCTTTTACATAATTTTCAGGGCAGCAGCCATTAGACACAATGTGATTGGCAAGACAGAGTGACTTTTGAAACTGATTGGTCTTCAGGGAATGAGGTGGCAAGGACTTCCCTTGTCTGATGGAAATTCTTGGCCTGCTGGTGTTTTTCTGAGATGTCCCTGTTTACTCAGTTCTCACACCAGCACCCATGTGGAAAGCCAAGTGCACTGGTACATGCCTATAAAGCCACTGCTGGCAGAGACTAAAGGATCCCTAGGGCTTACTGGCCTCCAGTCTAGCCAGCTGATGAGTCCAGGCTCAGTGAGAGGCTCTGTCTTAAAAAATAAAGTTGAAAACAATAGAGAGAGACAATGGCTGTTGTCCTCTCTATTCATGTATTCATAGCACACACTTCTAACACACATACAAGGCTTACACAAACAAAAACAGAAAAAAGAAGCTGTGTATTTTTCACATGTGCAATGCTTGTGTTTCTTGCATTTCTCTACATTTTTAATGATCTGTCAGAAAAATATGATGAAAAACTCCTGCATCCTCCCTTGGTTATTTACTCGTCCATGAACGAACGATGAGGTCATTTCTGTGACCTGGGACACACAAGGGAGTAGAAGTGTAACAGTGAACGAGTTAGCTGTGCCCTCACCAATGGACCCTAAAACCCACCTACCAAAGCCTGACCTGATTCTCTTCCATTCCGATTTCAGGGTCCCAGCAGTTGACACTAACCAGAACCTCTGGAGCTGAACTCCTAAGAGCCATAAACTCTGAAAATAAAGCCAAATGCATTACAGGTATTGACAGTTTAAGGCCTGTGGATTGCTTTTTGTCTGGTAATACACTGGGTTGCTCAACTCTAAGCTACTATGGAATCTGTTGGAAGAGTATGAGAGTTAGGTATTGCTGACCACTGATGGAAAGCTGGCAGTGAGAGGCCAAACTTACTCCATCTTGGAAATGGCCTCTATCTTAAAAGAAAAAAAAAAAAAGAGGAAAAAAAGCCTGAGAACTTGGCCTCCACCTGAACCCAAGTACCAGAAAGGACACTACAGCTTGTCCTTGGCCAGAATTACTCCCCCCCTCGCTTACCCCTAGTAACAGTTAATCAAAGATTAGTCTGATTGTTTCCGATGTACTTTCAGATCGTTGGTGATTGTATACAGTCTTGCTTCAGAGCACTCACTTGTCAGCTTACAATAGATATTCAGATAGATACTTGCCAGGCTGGATCCCCACCCCTCACCTTACTTCCTATAAAACCTTGTCCTCATGAGAGTTTGAGGCTGCTTCTCGAAACCATACTGTGGGCCGTGGGCCAGTGGTGAGTAAACCCAAACTTGAATTTGTAATAAAAAGACCCTAATATGATTACATTGAAAACAGCTCTTGGTGGTCTTTGGGGTTCATGAACACTTTGTGGCACAACAGTTGAGATGCCTTTGCTGTCACTGTTTTTGTTAGGCTGCACACTGGAGAGAAGATCCATGTCTGACCTCGCCTCCTCCCTTGGTACTACCTTCTGAGAGAAAACTCTGGGTTGTATCTGCTGAAGGAAAACACAAAGTGATTACATTTGCATAGGGATGGATAAAGATGTGGATGGATTTGGGTCTGCTCCAAAACTCATGGAACCTTCCAGAAAATGGGCTCACCTTCCTTCCTCACTTACCTTTGGACATTTTGTGACACAAAACACTGTGGGAAGCTCTTTAACAATTGTCTTGGATTTTTTTCTCTTAATCAAGAAGTAATGGGGGGGAGGGTTGGATGAGCCCCACCCCTCACTGCCTTGAATGGTTAGTCCTGAAACAATCCTACCACCAGCAAGGACCACTGACCCAAAGCACCAAGAACAGGGACACTTGGATGAGCTCTACAAGCAGAAAGCCAGCTGCAGGAGAAATTCAATATGACTTTACCACACTGCAAAGGGCATTGTGAAAATTCTTTTATGTCAGCTGCTTCAGGCTCTGTCAGCAAAACGATTGCTAAAACAAAGATATGTAGAGAACCATCAGTCAGAATGAAGGTGTACCACCAGCACTGCCAACAAAGACTAGAACCCCAAGACCCAGCTCCACTATTGGAGAATCATTTATCAACAAAGATTCTTCTGATCCCCCCCCTTTAAAAACAGATTGTGTGTGTGTGTGTGTGTGTGTGTGTGTGTGTGTGTGTGCACTAAGTGTATGCAGGAGGCCAGAAGAGAGCATCAGATACTGAAACTAGAGTTCTAAGAGGTTGGAAGCCACCCAATATGGTACTGGGAACTGAATCTGGGTCCTCTGAGAGAGTTCAAGTTCTCTTAATTACTGAACCATCTCTCCAGCCCCTCCAGATGATCTATTCTAGCCTTTTCCACACAAGATGACTCCAAAGAAAAAGGTCCTGGAAAGTTAGGGCGCTTACTGCCAGCCAGGCTGGGATTCTGCAGACCCAACCTGATCTAGACTCTGCTTCATCCTTCCAGCCCAGTGTGCAACAGTGCCTGGACACCCTTGAGAGGGAGGAAATGGAAGACTTAGAACCACAACTGGTCCCCAACACACATACTACATTCTATAAGTATGCTGTGAGATTCTTAAGGTTCTTAGCATTCTCCTCTGATTTTATCAGTCAAAGGGAGAAAGGAAAGAATATCTTACTTTTCTTGTGCCAGAGTATATTAGATAGTTGGATCTCTGTATGGTTGTTTGTTTGGGGGGCAATAGGAAATGAACCCAGGGCCTCTTGCTGAAAAGAGAGGTCTTGGAACACATAGATACTCCTCTCCTCCAGAAGGAAGAGGCTGATTACATTCCTCAGAAAGACCACAGTGGGGACCAACCATTGGCCACCTCAGATAAGATAAGCCGAGAGCATGTAGACACATTCTTTAGGGCAGACTGACCAACCATTGGTCATCTGCAGATAAGGGAAGCCCTTGCTACCCCAATCCCTAAGGACCAATCAGTTTAAAAGACACACTCTTCTGCCAACACATTGTGCCTAGTGGCTGTTGCTCTATTCTACCCCTGAAAACTGTATAAAAACTGGCCCAATGCGCTGCTCTGGGGATGTTGCCTCTCCTTTGGATGCAGAACAGCCCCAGCAAGCAGAAACAATAAACTCCTCGTGCTTTTGCGTCGATCTCCAGCTCTGCATGGTCCACTGGTGGTGGTGGAGAGGTCCCTGGTAGCTAAGGCTCTTCAGAGTCTTACCTTGCAAGTTCAAGCACTATACTGCTGTGCTATACTCTATTCTCATGGTCGTGTCTTCGTATAGTAAAAATACTGTCTAACTTAAGCTTTACTTATAAAGAGACTATCATACATGGCTCAATTGTACTATTTTAAAGAAAGATGTACTTGAATGAACCATTGTAACATTGGCTTCAAATTTAAATAAAATCATGAAAGCCTCTGTCTTTGTTAGGGTTCTATTGCTATGAAGAGATGCCATGACTGCAGCAACTCTTATAAAGGAAACCATTTAATGGGGGCTGGCTTACAGTTTCAGAGGTTTAGTCCATTATCCACAAGGTGGGAAGCATGGTGGCATGCAGACGGTAGTGATGTTGAAAAGGGAGCAGAGAGTTCTATGGATCAGCAGGCAGCAGGAAGGGAACATGACACTTGGGCTAGCTGGGGCATCTGAAACCTCAAAGCCACCCCCAGTGACACATTTCCTCCAGTAAGGCCACACCTACTCCAACTAAGCTGCAGGTCCTAATCCTTTCAAATGACCACTCCCTAGGAGCCTTTGGGAGCCATTTTCATTCAAATTACTGTAGCCTTTCATGTGAACTAGACTTATAGACACTGTTTCTTATCTTTCTGGTATGGAAACACTCATGCCTTGACATAAGGGTGGTATCAGAGGATGACCTTTGATGCCAGTCTCCATTTTTCACCTTGCTCGAGACAGGGTCTCTTGTAGTTCTCCACTGTGCACCACAAGCTAGTTGGCTCCTCCGTTTCCAGGGACTTTGTCATCTCTCCTCTTTTCTCTCCATGGAACACTGAGATTACAGATGCATGCTACCATGTCTGCCTTTTACCTGAGGGTTGGGGATGTGGACTCAGCTCCTCAAGTTTGCACAGAAAACAGTGTGCCCACTAAGCCATCTTCTTGGCCAGGGAAGTGTTTTTAAAATGTATTTTCTTCTGCATTTAAAGACTTTGCCATGTGCTTGCTGTTTACAAAACTGGCTTCTTACAAATGAAGTTGGTAAATGTTCATTTTCAGTCATGGAACGTGAAGAGAGTTTAATCACTTAAACACCCTCATCCTACAAGCCTTAGCTGTGTACTGCCCTTTTCAGTTTGGAACAAACTTATTCTTGAACTTTCTCCAAAGCTAGAACTAGAAGGTACTTCAACTTTTTGAATGGTTAAAAACAAACAAACAAACAAACAAAACAAACAAACAAAAAACAAAACAAAACAAAAAACCCTTCCAGTGAATGCAAATGGAAAGGGGTCTAGTACTGTATATATTGATGTCTGGTTTAAAACAGTTCATCTGCTGTCTTAATAGTTTTTACTTACAGAGTAGGTTTTTAATTGGGGCAGAGAAAAAAAAAACTTGCCAAGTTACCAGAACTTTTCTTGTATTAAAAGCCCATTTCTCCATAAAGCTGGCCTAGAAGAAGAATTGAGTTGGACCAGGGTATGAAAGAGACCGTGGACTGTACAACAGTCTCATTCTCTTAACACGATGTACTGAATTACACCGTGTTACATCATATTACAGAGTGGACACCAAGGTTTTTAAAAAAAAGTGCCCCCCAAACTAATTAAAATCCCCTGAAGTCACCTCATCAAGGCAGTATTGATTCCTGTCAATCAGAGTAATTTACTGCCTAGCCTATAAATAAATTTTGAAATATTCTAATTCACTTAATCTTGATATGGTGCTCCTTCTCAGCATTTCCACACATCGTGTAGAATTTAAATCCCATCTCAGACAACAAATGTCAATGTGTTTCTTAGCTATCAGCCTCTTTCCTGTACTTTAGTAAGTAGGACATTTTACCCTAAATTCCATCCATATGAAACAACACAGGTAAACTGACTTGACCTTCTTTTGCACTGAGAGAGCAAACACGTTTGAAATGCTTTCAAAATATTTTTTTAAAGGTATTTATTTATTTTATGTATATGAGCACGCTCTCTTCATGCACATCAGAAGAGGGCATCAGATCCCATTACAGATGGTTGTGAGCCACCATGAGGTTGCTGGGAATTGGCCTCAGGAAGGACATGCAGTGCTCTTAACTGCAAAGCCACTTTTCCAGCCCCTCAAAATATTTTTGATTTAAGAAAGCGCTGGAAAATATGAAGTACCATCAACTTATAGCCACCGAGTTTGGGTCTATCCTCATTCTATGATGATTAGGTGGATCATACAGCATCTGTATGATACATTACTTTGTGGCCCAACAGAATGTTAAGTATGCATATGATCTATGGCTCTCTCCATTTCTCCGTGCTCACTTGTGCAGGATGAACGCACTAGAGCCGTTTTGGTTTTTATGGTGTTGACTTTTCCACCCGCCTGTGCTTGTATTTGAAAGGGGCATAAGGCTTCAGTGATGCTAAGTGGCATCTTCTATTTACTGGCTCAGCTCCATTTTTTCTTCTGTTTCAAACTTCTAGCCTGTGGTCATGAAAATAGGAAACTTTAAGCAATAGTAAAACATTAAAAAGTTAAAAAGAACCAGATTCACCCTACCCCCTTCCTCTGGAGAAGGTAAGACATTGCAAAGTCTCATCCCAGGGAGGGGGGTTATCCCTGTGTTCCAGGTGGGCCTGATCAGCACCAGGAAGGAAGCATGTCACTAAGCAATCGTGAAAAACCACCATGGGTGCTAAAAGTGGAACGTGGGCTCTGAGCCAGGTCCTTCCAGGACTCAGATTCCTACAGTGTCTGTCCACGTTTCTCTTCTCTGTAAGTGAGAGATGGGATTTTTGTTGGTTTTTTGATTTTGTTTTTGTTTTTTAGTTTTTAACTACTCTTTAAAATTTTTATATACATTATTTTCGTCTTCAAGACACAAAGCTTTTTTTTTTTTTTAACAAATAAATGAGAAATAACATAATTATGTTAGACTAGGCTTTAAGGTCCCTTCTGTGAAATTATTTATATAGAAACATTTAATTGGGGATGGTTGGTGTGTTGATAATAATCAATATATTTGTTCCGCAGTGAACTGGGAATCACATCTCCCTGTCTGGAGGAACCATTTAGATGTCTTTTATAGATTCATTAAATAAGGCAAGCAAAATCTATAGCTGCACAATATTACCAAAACATTTCCTGGAATGATTTGTGAGTCTTCACCGGCTGGTGCAGTAATTAAATCATGTGCTGTAAAGTAATACTGAAAACGAGTTCATTCGTTTTTAATGAAATTCATTATTTTCAGCTTTAGACATTAAAACTAGAAAATTTCTCTATTTAAGGCCAAGTGCTTTTCAAGCTAATCCTAGGCAGCAGAATTCTTAATGTGGCAGAGTGTTGGAAATGGAAAGTTCTTCCCCCGCCGGGTCGCACTGAACAGTCCCAGCCCCCGACCCTCTTATCGGATTCTGAAACCGCCTCAGACATAATTGGGTTTCTTAAGACCGGTTTCCTCACTGGACATGACTGTGAACAAAGAGGACTGAACTGGGAAAATAATTACTTTTAATGAGAGAGACACTGGGGAAGCGAGTGAGTGGCTTCTTCTGTTTTCTTTGATCTAAAATAATGAACGTTCATGCAGCAAATAGAGCAGAAAGATTACAGGCAGCCAGTCCTAAATACAGGCGACACTTTGGGAAAGGGAGGTGGTCTAATAATCTAATGAAATCTTTTTCCTTAAACTATGTTCACAACGGGGTTTGCACCAATACCACACTGCTTTGGATTTTTAAACCTTTGTTTGTACAAACGAGGTTCTGAAGGTCTACTGAATATGCAAGGTCCCGGGTGCATGGAGGGGCCGCTCTGGATGTTTCTCTTTCTTAGGGCCACCAATGTAGAATTTTCTCCTCTTAGTGTTTAAAGCCTCCTTTTGTCTTAATATTTTTGCAATGTTTGCATTGAAGAGTATCCTGCCTGCACTGTCTTCTGACATGAGAGAATTGTGAGCCTCCCCTAAATGAAGATAACACCATGCTCATGACTGAATTCCATTTTGACAATGTTGCAGCTGGTGGGTAAATCTCCATCCAAATGAATGGTATAAATAAATTAGCAGGAAGCCCACCACGGAAATGTGTTCACTGTTTATCTTTGGTTGTCTGTGGCCCTAATCCCTTATAAGTGTGAGTATCTGTACCAGCTGGGAGAAACTAGTCAGGAGTAATAAATAAGCCTTGACATCCATCGGCAACTAAAAGTTTCATTGGGTTTGGGAGCTGGGGGGATGGTTCAGCGGTTAAAGCGCTTTGCCCCCCCCCCCCCCCCCCCAAAAGCAAGAGAACTAGAGTTCAGATCTTCAGAAGCTGTGTAAGTGCAGGTGGGTGTGGTGAGCTGCCTGTAATTCCAGTCTCACAAAGTGGAATCCTAAAGGCAAGTTGGCTAGTAAGCTAGCCGTATAAGAGGACTCTGAGTTAGATTGAGAGACCTGACTGAGAGATCATGTTTCAAAACATAAAATGGAAAAGCGATCAGGAAGACTGCCAACATAAACTTCAGGCCCACACACACACACACACACACACACACACACACTCTCGAGCGCACACACATGCCTAAACATATGTATGCCTCATGCATGCATACATGCATGCATACATGTACACCACTCACATATAAAGAAGAGAAAGAGGGGGGAAAAAAAGAAAAGAAAGTTTTGTTTTGTTTTCTGTGATACTGCAAATGTGAACAAGGCTAGCCCTTATGTCTGTTGTCCAGGCAGTAACTCAGGAACCCAGGATGCTTCCATTCAAGGCCGTGCAGCCTCTGCTCAAGGCACTATTGTTGCTTCTGAGGAGAAGTATAGGTAGCACTTTTAACTGTGTTGACTTAGAAACAGCACACTTGATCACTTTATTTTGTTTTTGTGAAACAAGGTTTCTCTGTGTAGAAACCTTGGCTGTCCTGGAACTCTTTCTGTGGGCCAGGCTGGCCTTGAACTCAGAGATCTTCTTGGGACTAAAGGCATGCAACACCACTGATCTGTTTGTTTGTTTGTTTGTTTGTTTGTTTTATTGATCCACTTTATTTATTATCTGTAGCCTTGCTGCTTTTCTGGCTTCCCCAGCACTGAGGCTGAGCTAGAATCAGTGCCCAACATTCTGAGAGTCAGTTAACTTCTGCGTAGTGATCTGTCCTGGAACTATGCCATGATTATTTGAACCAAAACTTTATTGTTAGAAATTATGGTTATTTTAAATTCTGTATATCATAAGGCCCACTGATGTGGATTCCAGAGGACACTCAACAGCTAATGTAATTTCTGGTTATTTCAGCGTAGTTTGTTAAAAACACATTGACTTCCAAAGTAGGTTTCCTCTCTAAAGGAGCAGATCCCATCTAGGTCCAACTTTTCTCCCTGAGCACTTTGGGCAATGTATGGGAACATTTTGGCTTTCTATGTGGAGGTTAGACAAGTCTGACACCTCTACCCAGAGAGTAGAGGCCAAGCAGGGATGTAGAAAATATTTACCCAGTCCCAAACATCAACGTGAATGGGGTCAGCAGACCTTGTGTAGTGGTGAGATTCTAGTTTTATAACTCAATTAACAGCAATCTTTTGACTGGGAAGGTGCTTCCATGGTTAAATTATCTACTGTGTTGCCCAATGAGGGCCAGTGTTTGGATCACCAGAACTCACATAAATGCAAGGTGGGCCCTGTGGCTACCTATATTTCCAGTACTGGAAAAGAAGAGACAGGGGATCCCTAGAACAAGTTGGCTAGCCAGACTAGCCTATTGGTGAGCATTGTATTCAGCTGAGGGTCTGGATTCAATGAATACAACGGAGAGTTAAGTGGAAACTTCTGGATTCTTTGGAAAGTCAGTTATGTCAAAGGACAGTTTCCTGAAGCAGACACAGGTGAAAGGATGTTTTGCTAAAGCAAACATGTGAAAGGATGCATGCTGTTAAGAAGGACCCAACAGAGGGTGGACGACACTGGATGATATTGGTATGCCTTGCCATTCCTTAATGGCCCTCATTTGTTGTGACTTCATAGAAAGAAATGCACCAAAAAAAAAAAAAAAAAAAAAAAAAAAAAGCTTCCGGTGATTTCTTGCCACTTCGGCAGACTAGGGCCGATTGGCAGAGCGATATCAGCTGGTACAGACTCCCATGGAGTTTTGCTAAGACAGGCTTATAGGGTGTTTTGATGAGGCAAGACCTGTGGGAGGCAAGACCCGTGGGAGGTCACGTGATGTTTGGAAGGGGTATAAATAGGACCCAACGGACTGTGGTGGGGGAGAGGAGCGTGCATATCTAGCTTCGCCATGAGGGGTTTGCCTTGAGTCTTCATCTTATCTGCTCTTCACTTTGTAGAGAGAGGCACGGAGCAAAGAACTTCTCCTGGAGTGCCTGCTGGGTCATGCCACCACTGCGGATTCGTGTTTGCCATCCTGACACTACTGAACTGGACTGCTCATATCTAACCTGATAACGCAGATCAGATTTGATCCAAAGGACTATTTCTAATCAGCTCCACTTCCCCCGTATCTTAATAACCTTCCTTTTCCACTACCTCTACTGGGTTGTGGGCTTTAAGGGAGGTTAAAGCATTTAAGAACCTTTAATAAAAGTAGGGTCTGAAAAAAAAATCTAAGCCCACAGAGAGTGAGGCAGACTGCTAATGTCAACCTTGGGTGTCCAGATGAAAATACATACCATAGATATGTTCGAACACATGTAAACATGAACGCATGCACATCACACATACACACACACACACACACACACACACACAAACATACACACTTGAGGTGACCCAGAGAACACAATTTTTTTGGTTGGCACACAGAGAATCAGAAATCTATGGAATCTGATTCCACATGTGCTGGTGTCTAAATTCAGCTTCCTGGGTGCTACCCCAGAACTTATCCCACGTTGCTCAGCAGTTTCTGGTTACTTGGCATCCTGACTTTCCTCTACCTGCGTTAGTTAGTGAGAGTAACCTTAGCCCTAGACACGGAAATAGACTTAGGATCTGCATCCCTAGATGATGCCTGCTCCTCCACAGAGTTCCTGCAAACTTACTGTGTCCTGTGAAATGGTAGCAGTAACAAGCTTAGGTTTATAAGTCCACGCCAGGTACTATCTCTCACTACAAGGTGTCTGTGAATATTGCTAGACACATAACACTTTGCATATATGACAGAAGATAGCATAAAAGCATTCATTTCTATGCTCCTTCTAAAAGGAGGGTTTGTGTATGCATTTTAAAGCCTTGTGTTATGAAACAAACTCAGACTCACAGAAAAGTTGTAAGAATAGAGCAAATAATTTTATCCTGAATCATATGAAAGTGAGCTCCAGCCCCCAAATATTTTATTAGCTATTCTCCCTTCTTTCCACAAGCACAGTTATCACAACAAGGAGGATAATGTGGGTACACCGTTCCTCATGGTTTCCATTCAGATTGCTCCAGTTGATTTCAAGGTCCCAAATATCTAAAGGATCGGGCTGGAGCCACAGGTGCAGTTAATTTCCTCTTCAGTCTTGTTTATGCTGGAGAAGTTCCTCCTGCCTTCCTTGATCTGTATGACTTTGTTGCTTTGAAGGTCAGTTATTTGATAAATTGTCTCTGGGCTGAAGTTCACCTGATATTTCCTCGTAATTGGATTCAGGGTACAGTTTTATGTGCACCACAGAAGGCATTCTGTGGTTTCTTTGGGTCCTAACAGGTGGTCCATGATTTCAGGCTGTGCTATCAGTCACTCTGCTGATTAAGGGATGTTGATTAGGTCTCTTTACTATAAAGCAACAATTTTCCCATTTGAATTAGTAAGGATTTTGTGGGAAGGTATTTTGAAGCCATACATTATTTCATTTTTTTTCTCTAACCTTCTAGTTCATTCATTTATTCACTCATATCATCACAAACTTCTTGATGAGGTAGATTATAATTCATTAGTATCATAAATTATTCTTAGAGAGTATTTCTTTAGTGTGTGTGTGTGTGTGTGTGTGTGTGTGTGTGTGCGTGCCAAGAACTGCTCTTGGGTCCTCTACAAGAGCTATAAGTGCTCTTAATCACATAGCCATCTATCTAGCCCATAAGTTATTTCGACTTATTGATTACCCCAGACCTGTTCAACCTATCCAAGCTTCAGTTGTGTTTTATACACACTATTTTCGTCATTTCTGGATTTGGGCACAGTGAGATCATTCAGGCTTGGTTTCTACTTCCCTGCTCCAGATCTGGTCCCATTTGCACAGTGATCTTTGGTTCTTTCAGTACTGAAAGAAATTTACAACCCCAAATCTAGACACTATCTGTATTCGCTGCTACCAATCAGCAGGGTTTTCTGGGTTCTTAGTGGATAGAGAGAGTGAATCTGTGGTGGATCTATGAACACACAAGAGTACATCCATGCACATGCACTCGCATGCACTCACATGCTGCACCACGGCTTCCTCCAAGACTGAAGCATTCCGTGCTGCAAAGAGGGTCCTTTAGCAGGAAGGTAAGCAACTCAAAATAGCTTCAGGAAGTCCCTGAAACTGAGCACATTCACTAGGTACCTCTTTGCCAGAGTAACTATAAAAAGCTGAGAGTCCCCCTTAGAGGAACCAAGTTGAGCTGCAAAGAAGACTGAGAACAGACCAGCTGCCTGGAATAAACAGAAATCAGTCTAGCTGTCTGAAGAGGCTTAAACCAGAGTCCTGTGGAAAGCATACTCTCTAATCTGAGCTGCCATCAGGCTGTGCAGTAAACTCCAGGTTTCCAGCTTCTTTGAATGGCCGCCCATGATGGGGTGGGCTTTAGTGATGCAGCTGTCTTTGAGTGATTTCTGCTCCAATAAGTGACCCCTCACCTATATTCCTGTAAGTAACCTTAACAGAACACAGGATTCATCAAGCCGGACTTTGGTGGTATCTGTCCTTTGGTCTGCTGTGGGCTCCCTATCCGGCATGAGTGGATGTGTGTGTTGTATCTCCCCAGGAAAACTTTTGTCACAAATCACATGCACATACATATATATTCTATATCTATTTGTTCCTATAACTGGAAAAAAAAAAAGCTTAAGTCCTGAGTTTGTGCAAACATTCCCAACTCCAGTTCAAAACCATGATGTTTACTTTAGGTTTCTTCCAATGTCTACCAGTTTATTCTCCAACTGTCAGAACCATGTCTCACAGTATCCTCTATTCACTTACCAACCCTCCATCACGCTACCATTCTCTACACAGTCCAGCTGACATTTTCCCACTGACTACATATAGACACTGTCTTTAAGAGCAGAGATGTCCACTATTCTACTTGCTCTCTTCTTCTCTTGCTTGCTTGCTTGCTTGCTTGCTTGCTTGCTTGAGATGGAGTATCACTCTGTTGCCAAGACTCTCCATGAACTCGCAGGCTCACTCACTCTCCTCATCTTAGATGACCACAGAGATAGGACCAGAAGCACATGCCACCTCGCCTAGCATCTACGTAATCTTGATGCCTTCTTCTAGGCCAATTTCAAGGACACCCTTGTTTGCCCTGACTCTAGAACTCTGCCAAGTCCATCCACACTCCATGGATGTCTTCCCCATCCAGTTGGGCTTGCATGCCCTATGGTGGGCAGCTCTTACTGATGGCCAGCTACTCCAACTCTCCTCTTTCCCTGCTTGGACTCTGACGGTGCATGTCCTCTCCTTGCTCAGACTACCCCAACTGTCTTATCTCCTACTTCTGCCCTTAATACTCTATAAAGTTTAAAACTGGAATGATTTTGTCCATCTGCCACTCAGGAAGATTCTACCAGCTTATGTCATATACCAGCATAAAGAGCACCTATCTCCCTGAGCCCTCACAAAACATTTAGATCTAATCTGAGAAGTGAAATTTGAATATATCTCATTTTACCTTAAACTATACTTTTATGAAAAAAGGAGCTCAGAGTCTCAATAAAGCCCCAAATTACTATCTCATTAGGGTTCTTAATTTAATAATAAATAACAAAGTTTATAAAACAATAAATTCACTCAGTTGTATAATAACATATTTTTTTGTTAATAACTAAATAGAGTCCCTGAAACATATTGTGGGACCCAGATTTAATTGAAAGAATTAACAAATTTAAATTCCAAATGGGGTAAGAAAAACAACACATGACAGTCTGTTTTGACTGTAACAGTTGTCAAATCAATAATAATTATTTGTACGTATGTTACTTTGCCTACACAAAAAAAAAAAGAAAGAAAGAAAGACTGACTATAGGGGGTTGGGGAACACATCACATAATAATAATAGAAGACTGCAGCCATGTGACCTTGTGTACCACACTTTTGAAGAGAGTCACAGTATACATCATAGTATATCCATATTATCAAGTCACACCTAGCCTGCATTTCATGATAGGCAGCAGAAATCTCTGTAGAGTGTGAATGGGTTTTTAGGGGCCAAGTGGTTCATGAAAAAGTGCTTGGGATGCCAGGCACCTATTGGAAGCTACCCTTTTTACATCTGTAACTCTAAAGCATAGATCTCCCCTGGCTGGACCAGAGCAGACTCATACAATGATTCTCCTGGCTGGACCAGAGCAGACTCATACAATGATTCTCCTGGCTGGACCAGAGCAGACTCATACAATGAACAGACCACCATTTTATACTTCCAAGGTATGGCGAAGCTAAGTAAATATGTTTCAACATGTACATATGAAGTATACTGGGTTCCAGGAATTATGCTATTTATATTTACAGTTAACAAAATCCTACGGGGGGAAAAACCCTTTAAATCCAGGTTTGATGGTTCTTGCCTATAATCCTAGAACTTGAGAGGCCCAGAGAGAAGAACAGCCATGAATTTGAGACTAACCTGGGTTACATAGTGAGTTCCAAATCTAAGCCTAGCCTCAGCTACACTGTAGGACTGTACCTCATCAAACAAACAAAGTAGCCAAGCATAGTTGTGCATGCTTATAATCCCATCACCCAGGAGACCATGGCAGAAGGATCATGAGTTCCAGACCAGCCAGGATTATTACAATATTTTTAATATGTACTTAAAATGATATCTTAAGTTTGCACAGTTTTCTAGAATTCACTAAGTATCCCGAGATTCTCCAAGACTGTGTGTTGGGGTGTGTAAGAAGATATGCTCAGATATGCTCGTCTACATCCAGCCTTGCATTTGAGATTCACATGTGTGCCATGTGGTACAACTCAAGCTTATCTCCTGGTTCATATCCAAGAAATTTTAGGGCTAGACAATAGTTTAAGGATTATCCAGTTTAAAGTTCCCATTTTTTTTCAAATAAAACATCTAAGACATTAGTTTTAAGCAGTATTCCTGAGTGTTTAAGACAGCCTGTCTCAAGAAAAATAGAAGAGGAAAGTCATTACCAACCACCAACAAGGCTATAGCTTCATTCGCCACGTGCAAAAAGAAGGTCACAGGTCACTGGGGTAAACTGCAGGAGTTCATAACCAGGTGATACAATCTAGGTTGCTGGGAACCCAAAGATCTGGGATCACTGTAGAGTTGGAAGACAGTGATGTTTATTGGACAATTTCTGCTCACCCTCCAACTTTGTCTGTATATTTCCTTCCTACGAATTATTCCCTGACATCTTCTTCCTGGTTAAGAAACGTTAACTGTCCAAAGGATGAATTTTCTTAGCACTTTGTCCAAGATCTGTTGCAGAGCCCATCATTTTGTTGTGTGAATATGTGATCTGAAGGAAGAAGTGGCCTAGAATGGCGTAAACAGGCCTTCACCCCCAGCTCTGGTGTTAGCTCAAAGGAACAGAATGCTGACAAGCATGTGGATGATGGAGACTGTCCATGAGCTTTCCAATGGGAACAAAGACTCTATCAGAAGCTGAACAAGAGTCCCCTCCTGTTATATTCTGAAAACAAAAAACAAAAAACAAACCATAAGCCATCATGTCTACAGTTTCTTTATAGCCTGAGATTTTGTAGGAGTTTACATGTGATAAATCA
Source organism: Montemys delectorum (assembly GCA_019843815.1). Classification (NCBI taxonomy): domain Eukaryota; kingdom Metazoa; phylum Chordata; class Mammalia; order Rodentia; family Muridae; genus Montemys; species Montemys delectorum. The sequence goes on from JADRCD010215060.1 coordinate 28,650, forward strand.
ATTAATCTGATGGAGGAAATTTCCAGGTATCCCATCATTCACATATGGGCACTGCCAACTGCTTTTAGATGGATCTATAGTGAGAATTAGAATGACAACAACAACGACGATAACAACAAAAGCAGAGTGGAAAGATTTGAAAAACTTGCAGCTGCTACTCCTTCACAATAATATATTTTAAGTTGGAACAAAGAAAGGTAAAATTGCCAAAGAAATTATTACCACTGAAAATGGGGAAAACACTTTGCCCTAAAACCAAAGGAACAATGTCTGGAGGACATCTCAGGCCTTGACTAGACCCTACTCACTGTATACTCTAGGTATAAAAGCTGTAACTCATTTCAAATGCTTTGCTGTGAGAAGATACCTCCAGAGTGCCCTGCTTGCAAAGATCTTTCTAGGAAATTATTTGCTCATGTCCTATAATCCAGATATTCAAAGGTCACTACAGCCATGATCCAAGGGATGCTGTTATCTGACCTGCTAGAAGTCATTGGCGTCATCTGTGTGGTATTTGTTGTTGTTGTTGTTGTTGTTGTTGTTTTTTATGAACCCAGAAAGCAGAAGTTGTAGGCTTGGAGAAGTTTCCACTAAGATTTCAAGGACAGCTTAGTGGGGTCAGTAATGTGTGTCTGCATCAGGATCCCAGCAGGCAGCCTCTTAAATGTCAATATGGAAAAATATGGTTTATCCTAACATTGACAAGGATACAGTGGACACTCCAGCAAGTTGGAGATGCTAGGAATGTGGAAAGTCTGTCAAGAAACACCGAAGGCAGGGTCAGTCTAAGAGGGAAGCCATTGTAAGGGGCTGCAAGCAGGCTGTAGGAATGTTTTCTTCTTAGAACTTTGAAGTTTACTTCTTAATACATTTCCTTGGATACCAAGAGTGAAGATAGAAGATTGGAGCCAGGGCAGTGGTGGTGCACGCCTTTAATCCCTGCACTTGGGAGGCAGAGGCAGGCAGATTTCTGAGTTCCAGGCCAGCCTGGTCTACAGAGTGAGTTCCAGGAGAGCCAGGACTATACAGAGAAACCCTGTCTCAAAA
>JADRCD010215062.1:0-17104 GCA_019843815.1 Montemys delectorum
AAGAGTCCTGATTTCCTGCAGATTCAGACATTGCCATCTGGGGGAAAAAACACAGTACAGGATGATAACTCAGACTAGTGCTGCCCAATTATGGACTGGTGTATTTAGTGGCAGTCAGTGCATTAATGCTCCTCTGCCTGATAAACAGGACTAGATTTCACCTACTTAGCAAGCAATTGTTCCATATCCCCATGGCTGTTGCTATTTCTCTTGAATCGAAATAATTAGTAGAAAAAGACAGGCAGCATTTCTGAACTTTACAAATTGGAGGTTGGTTTGTACTATTATTTAGAGCTATTTAATCTTGAAAAGCCTGGGGCATTTCCTCCTGAATAGACGTTTTATCAAGTTGGATAGAAAATGATGGATGGGTGCCAAGCTGGAAGATGTTTTCAGTGATACAAATCTAGTGCTAGCTATGTGCCATCCATTGTTCTAAATGTTCTGCATTCTAGGTTCAGAGTCCATTACTGATAATTTTAAGATCAAAAAAATCTTTTGAAAATCAACAGTTTTATAATTTAATAGGCAACAAAATTAACCAAATTTGACAGCAAAATCTGAAATAATTTCTAGTTGAAAAAAAAAAGTGCTGTTTGATTAATTCCCTAGATCCCACTGGAGTACTGTGTAATATATGGTACATTGCATAAGTACAAATTGCTGCATATGGTATGACATATGGTAATTTATATAATAAATATAGGTTGTCTGTCCCATATGACGGCTCTGTACATATGAGGCAAGCGTTCCACTACTGATCTACATTCCTGGTCCCATGACCTTTATAAAATCAAAATTTCTAAGTTTCAAAATATGTCTGGCTCAAAATATTTCAAGTGAATGAATTGTTTTCTATAAATCCTACAAAAATAAAATAAATATGTTCAATATTTCTTGTAGGACAAGAAATTGAAGTACATGATCAAATATATCTTCTCTTTATTACATAAAAATGAGGAAGAGACAGAAAAGACATTCTTTGTCTCTCACACACATACATAGACACACATACACACACACACACACACACACTTTTAGAAAAATAGCATTTACTCAAAGTAATTTACTCTAACAAATTCATATTTAATATGGACAACTTGTTGCTAAGTATAAGAAGAATTAGAATACCCAGTGGGGACCAAGGGGGTTAATAAAGGTAATTCAGAAATCAGTGAGTCAGAAAGCGACCAGCACCTCCAGGCCTGGAAAGTTGTTGACCCTGTAGACTGGGGTACTGTCCTACAAAAGCAGACTCCCTGCCCTGGAGATCAATGTTCTAGGCAAGGTAAGTAGAAACAAAAGATAACCTAAATTCTCCCTTTCTCAGTTCTCCAACTTAGCTTTAGTACCTGCATTTGGAAAGCATAGTGACTAGAGGCCAACTACCAATGAGGCCTACAAAAGAGAGATTTCTGTTTCTCTGCCACAGAGCAGAGCAGAAGGCTGCAGAGAAATACTGGCTCTGATGGTCAGGTTATCAAATGAAAATCAGCTAAGGTTGAGAGAAATATGTGGGAAAGCAGATGAAGGATTATGGTGAAATGGTTTGATAGGTAGCAGTAGGGCGAACTCTAACAAAGGGGGGGGTTCCCTGTTTAGTTAGTAAACATTTACCTCTACGTGCTATATATAATCAGTCAAGAATCAAACTCCCTAGAAGAAAGATTGTTTGCTCTATTTACAAGAAAACTAAGTCTTTTGTAACAAAACCCAAATCTAAGTGCAAGTAAAACGTATTGAGCCAAAGCACCAAGAGCCAAGCATGCAGTTAATGGGAGGAAGATGTCCTTAGTGTGGACAGAAAAAGGATTTAGAAATTTAAGTCAGAAGCAAATTCTGAGGAGACTCTCAGAAAGAAAACTTTATTTCACCTTGTGAGGATCTTACTGGAGCAAAGTATTGAAATAGATAGATGGGGATAGATTCAGCAGTTAAGAGCACAAACTGCTTTTACAGAGGAACCAAGCTTGTTTCCCAACACTCATGTCCTACAGCTCACAACTGCTTCTAACTCCAGCTCCATATAGTCCAGTGCCTCCTTCTGGCTCCACAGCCAACTGCATTCATATGCACAAACACAAACATGCACATATCTATATGTATATATATATGTATATATATATATCTATATCTCTGTCTCTCTCTGTGTGTGTGTGTGTGTGTGTGTGTGTGTAAGTTTTAATCAAGAAGAATGGCAGTTAGTTTTGATATACTAAAATTCCATGGACATATCAACTATATTATATTCTTCTACTTATAAATACAGAAACCAACTCAATATTTACAGAAAGTGATGAAATTGAAAAGACACTCAAAACCATGTCCTGTGAGCAACAATCAAAACTTCTGCAGTTCACCTAAAGAACAGAAGGCTAGGAAGGTGTGGAAATATACTACTCAAGCAATTTGAGTACCTAAGTAGTGTCAGGTATGATTACTCATCTACGTGCCCCTTCCACAGTCCTGCATCTCAAGGGGCTATAGAGTAGCCATTTTTTTCCTTCTCTACAATATAATGAATACGGTGTCAGCACCAGTAGGATCCCAAATCCTACCCATTAGTGGAAACTAAATGCCAGCACCTGGTTGAAATGGGTGCTAGACTCCGTGCTCCAGCTAGATGATTGGTTTTGTTTTTGTTGTTGTTTGAGGGGGGTTTGGTGGATATGTTATTTATTTACATTTCAAATGCTACCCACTTTCCTGGTTTACCCTCCTCAAACCCCCTATCCCATCCGTCTCCCCCTGGCTCTATGAGGGTGCTCCCCTACCCACCCACTCACTACTGCCCTGGCACTCTCTTATACTGGGTCATCGAGCCTTCACAGGACCAAGGACTTCCCCTTCCATTGATGCCAGAATGTTTTTGACTAGGAGAAAAACCACTAAGCTACGTTAGCAATAGAAGCAAAGGTAAAAAAAGAAACTTCTCAAATGGAGACCATGTGTAAACTAAGACACTGAGGTGGCCAACTGGTTGGTCCGCACAGCATGTTCAGCCGCAGGAAAAAAAAGAAAACAGTAAACTTAAGAAGACAGTTCATTTGCTACAAGAGAGAGGAATGAAAAGAGAGTCAGGGGGAGAGGGGGAGGGAAAGGGAGACAGAGACTTCCAAACATCCGCATGGTGTCAATACCCCATCAGCCCTAGCATTATGCCCCCCTAACTATCGGTGGGAAAGTCTAGATCTTTAAGACCTGCACTGGCTTTCCTAACCAAAGAGAAGCATAGACTCCTAAACTACAATTTGGTGTTTGGGTTTGGATTTTGTTGTTGTCCAGCACTTAACCATTTTGGATTTAGCCCCACCATGGTGTCTCAGTCCAGAAAACAAGGTTTTAATAAGTGTTTGAGAAGTGTTTTAAGAAAAGAGACAGGTTACTGTGGCAATACTTTTTTCCATTAGTTTTTAAATTCAAAGTTTATTTTTCAGTAAATTCAGCTCATGTGATTTTGATTTATTTCCACGTAACTCCCTAGCATGTGCACTTAGCAATTTGATGACTCTGCACCTTCTAATTAGTCTGTCTCCCTCCGAACCAGAAATTCATGTGTTGCCAACACCACCAAACTCTAATCCAGCTGACTCAAATGTGGATACAAATTGAAGAAGCAATAAAATTCAAGACCATACTAAACTTGGCGATAGAAGTGCTCTTGTTCCCAAAACGTCACAGACAAAGCTAGTTCCAACTTTAAAGTTTTTGAAACTTTTTATGCAAACATGTGTTGCACAGATAAAACGCAGTTCGTGGGACAGCTGGCTCCCTTGTTGGTCTGCTACCACGAGTTCCAGAACTTGTGATTGCAGAAAGTTCTGCTCCACATCCAAGTTTATGTCTGCATCTCCGAAGAAACCCAGAGACCCAGCAAAGAGAGCCAGTCAACCCAGTCGTTCAGCAGAGTGTAAACCAAACTGAACCACTCACAGTAGCTCCAATGCTTGTCATTCACAGCATTTGATAATGTTGAGTGTGGTCGGGACTTTGGAAATCATCTCAGCCAATCCTTCACTCTACTAATGTGTTTTAAATGGTGTTTTGACAGTCTATGTACATAACCTTTAAAATTCAGATGACATGGGTCCAGGCATGAGTTTAATTATAAAACCCAAGGCACATATGGAGCAGAGAGGAATTTTTCTAGGGAAACCTAGAGAATTATGTTTTATGAATGCCTTTTCTCTACTTATTCTTAAGACCCATGTCGTAAAAATGGATTTCCCTCTTCAAATATGCTAGAGTGATAACACTACTGAAGTATATAAAATGTACATTCATTTTCCTTACTGTATAAAATGTATATTTTATATACAATTTACATTGATAAAAATTCTAAACTTTCTTTAATATATTTATATTCATGCCAATTTTATGCAAGCCAGCATTTCATAAATGATATATTCAAAACAAATACCAAAAATACATGTCTTACATAATTAAATACTTATATATTAAATTTACATATGGGAAAATCTTTCCAGTTCAAAGATATGTATTCATGCTATAACCTATAAATTCAATGGTGATTAGAGAAATAGATAAGTGTCACCTACAAGTCCTATTACTACTGAGATCACTGTTTAAGAATCTGGGCCTCTGTCTTGCTCTTGTTGATCACCTTGCATAGATAGCATACATCACCCTACTAACCTTTCTCTCTCTCTCTCTCTCTCTCTCTCTCTCTCTCTCTCTCTCTCTCTCTCTGAACTTTCTTGTTACTCTACCCCATTACAAACATTTGTCTCTAATTGCTGCAGTTCTACTAATTAATGAGATAGAAGACAGACATCCAACTTGAGTAGCTATTGTCTACACAGCAAACTACATTGTATCCGCTTTCATTATTTATATTATTAATCATCTCTCTGAGTTGTCCAGTTTATCTTTCTTGCATAATGGAAAGGAAGTCTATATCTCCAAGATCCAATGATCTTTAGAACTCATCTTTACTTTCCATAACTTTAGTTGTAATTTCTAGGTAAAAATTTCCTTCTTTAGAAAATCCTCTTTGTCTTCCAAGTCGCTGATATTTTCTCCTCACCTTCCTGTAGTCCTAAGTTTAAGGACTTACTCGGGTCGCATTTACTGCAGTAGCCCTCCCTATGATCTTTGTGTCCTTTCCTGACCTTGAAGGTCCGAAGTGCATGCTATGAACCACACTATATATCACTACTTGTATTTAAATTGTGTCATTTATTACTCTTCCTTTCTAGTACAGCCAAGCTTTCGAAGAAGAAATTCCTATACTTTAGATTATTTTCCTGTTCCCAGTGACCAGTTGTGTATAGAATCTGACCTATGTGTCAAAACACATATCAGACAAGAAATGGATAAATATTACATAGCTCATTTCTACTTTAAAAATATCAATAAGGCAATATTTATACCAATTATAGAAAATTCATTTTAATTATTATTTGAATTTATAAAAACATTCACCTATAATTAAAAAGTGTTTATAGTATTTATAGATAAAAAAATATTTAACAAAATTGTTCCTTTGGAGTATAGTTTAGAAAACAAGTATTAATGGTGCTTATGTCTACTTATGCTAATGATGCTTATGTCTTCATGAGGGAAATCATGTCATCAATTAATACAGCATCAAAAAAGAGAAAGTTCACTACACCAATAGCCCACCAAGAAGGAATCTAATCAAACACCACAATCCATGATTGTCCAAATTTAGAACCTACTTTTCATTTTTCCTTACTACATAAAAGCTGAGTGTTTCTAAAATAAGATTTATAATGTATACTAGTGCTCATTGAACATAGTCGAAATAAGAAACAAAAACATGAGTATTACATTTGGAGCATGTGAATTTCAATGAAAGTATAGTTAGCTATTTATTCAAAATGAAAGCCATACTCACCTGAAACATCTATTTTCATGTGTTTTACTTTAGTTTTTGTTCATGCCTGTGCAATTCTTTGAGCATATGCCTGGGGACTGGCACAGAATCCTCTGGGCTTTATGCAGACCCATCTTGTGGGAAAACTTAGTGTGAGATGGAAATGCTGTCTTGACTGATTTTACAATCCTAATCTTACATGACAGCGTCAAGCTTTCACTGTAAATCAATATACATCGAATGTGTGTCTCGAAACTCTTTGAACATATTGTGAATGCCCATTCCTACATCCTCCTTTTACATTTATGATCTCATTGCTTGTATTAAATATGATAATTAGAATTCACTTTCTTTCAGAAACAAGTGGAGCAGGACTCTGATATAACATGCTTTGTAATAAGTTCATCTCCTAAGGAGTGGCTAATATCAAAGGAAAATATCGAGATTCACATATCAGGAAAAGAAACTTTAGTAAATAGTGGCCCAGGAAAGAACATAAGCATCTTCTCTTCCTGAATTTTCAAAATTATGATCAACAATAGAAATAAAAATTACAAACCTGAAGAAAAAAACAAAGCAAAACACAAAATAGATTTAAATTCTAATGTGTCAATAATTATACCAAATTCAAATGATCTTGTAATGCTAACAATAGAACTCGACAGACCTTAGGCGAACGCTGCCATAAAGCACACCGTAACCTGTAAATTGACTGCGTGGGCTAGGTAAAAGACGGATGTTAGCAGAATGGATTGTTAAACATGATCATAACTACTTGTTGTCTAAAAGAAGCGCTCTCAACTAGAATACTGTGTTTATGTAAGTTGAATATAAAGAGTGAACTAACAAGCAAAGGAGAAAAGGAGCAGCTACATAATAGCAGGTAACCTAGACTTCAGGGTAAAGAGATGAACAGTCAGTCAGAAGATATAGCAATTCTAATTGTATGTGCACAATCAATAGAGCTGCAAAACACTAAACAAAAACTGGAGAAATTGAATGGGGAGCTAGGCAAATGTTGAAATCCAGTGTGACAGACTCACTAGCATCCCTCCCTCAGACACCTGATAGAGCATAGCAGAAAGTTAGAAAGCATGTGCCACACCTGATCTTAGGCCAAAGCTTGAGAAGTGATCAACAAAAATAAAGAAATAGTCAACACCATCAAGGGACAGAATCTAAGAGACAGTTGAACACTCCATTCGATGTCATCTATTTTTTCAAGTGCTAATGGAGTTTTGAAATTCCTTGACTTATGATGCGTTACATCCCAGTAAACCCATTGTAAATTGTACATGCCATAACCAGGTTATGCTTTAACATGCCTAATCTAGACAATATCATAATTTAGCAGCATAGTACACTACAGAGTATTAACTGATTACTTTTATGATTATGTGGCTGATTCTGAACTATGGTTCACTGTAGCTACTCAAATTCTCAAATATCACCCATGCAATAATAGCCTGGGTGGGTAGCATCATTCAAAATATGTGTATCACTTTTGAAACATTGTAAAATAAAATAAACAATTGTTTATGTATGTATGTATGTATGTATGTATGTACGTATATACCATCATATATGTGTATGTATAGTTGACCCTCTTTATCTTTGGCTTGAGTTTCGCATTTTTAGGTTCAAATCCTTAAATATTTCAAGCCTGAAATATTTACGGGAAAATAAAAGGGTTTGGTGAGGCTTTTTGTTGTTGTTTTTTCCTTCCTTTCTTCCTCCCTTCCTGTCTTTCTTTCTTTCTTTCTTTCTTTCTTTCTTTCTTTCTTTCTTTCTTTCTTTCTTTCTTTCTTCCTTCCTTTCTTTCTTCCTTTCTCTCTTCCTTTCTTCCTTTCTCTCTTCCTTTTGTTTTTTGTTTTGGTGTCCTCCTGGCTTACATTGTGTATTGGCAGCCATATTGGTGAGCCTTTATGGTTGCAGCTTCTCTGATACTTCTAGGGAAAAAAATCCTCACAGCAAACTTTCTGTTCCTCTGACGTCCACAATCTTTTCACCCCCTTCTGCAGTGATCCCCGAGACGGAAGAGCAGTGATTGTGTTGTAGATGTGTCAGTTGGGACTAGGTTCCACACCTCTGTCATCCAATTGGTTGTAGTTTGCTAAAAAAAAAAAAAAACGATCTCCATCTGTTACAAAGAGAAGTTTCCTTGAGGAGCGGTGAGAAGTACACTAACCTGTTGGTATTTAAAATGTAATTAGGAATTGTGCTGGTTGGTAAAGTGGAAGTTTTAAGTTCTCATTACTTAACTAGCAGCAATTAGTTGGCTAGGTCTCCAGTACCGGGTATGATTCCTGTCTTGTTTAACAGACTATAAATCCAAAGAACGAGTTGCTGGCTGTATGTTTGCCAGTACTACATCTCCAAGGTTATTGGGTCATCCTAGTCACTGTTGTGGTGTACAGGCATCATAGCTGGGAAAGACTGTTGGCGGCTTCCCTCATATGGTGCTGTAGGAAACCATGCAAACTAGTCATCAGAGGGCAAGGTTTCCGGTCAGTATCAACTGCTCAACCCTTAGTGAGAATTGTCTTCAACCACAGTAAAATGCCCTGAGCAAGCTAACGGTCTTTCCCAGGGAGCCACGGGTAGTTTATTCATGTGGACACAAAAGCTCCTTTGTTTCAGTTTAATCAAACACTGAAGTGCAAGCCTGCATCAGAACTGCTACTGAGAGCAGCCTGACTTCACTTGGAGTTATCTGGCTCTTCATGTGCTCCTCAATCCGGTGCTGCCCAACTGTCTTCTGTAGAGCTTCACTCAAACCATTGCTCAATAAATGTGGGTATGTTCACTCCTCATCTCCAAGTCTAATTCCGGGCTGCACAATCTACGACTGTGCTGATGGAAGAGCTGTGTGGAGAAGTTCAGCTACAAATGCAGTACATTTTAGCTTAAATAAAGTTTTAGTCCAGAACACTAGCAGTCAGATGCACTACTCCAAATTAACTTCTCCAAAGTTACTCAAATCAGTGGGAATTTTATTTCCTTTTTACAAGTGAAAAAAAAAAGTAGAGAGGTAATTGTCCAAAATCATTTTTTTCTGGGAAATACTAGATAGAGTAGTCAAATACTAATGTTAATTGCACCCAGAATTTTTATCTTACACCAACTAGTTAAAAATCTAATTTTAGTGGTAGAAACGTGTAAAGGAAAGAATGTGGACATAAAATAGACGAATAATCCTTCCTTTCCTATAACTGTGACTTTGAACAAACTACTCAACACTCTAAGAAAGTCAGCTTCTCTGATAACCCATGTCTATAAACAGGACATGAACACACCACATGGCAGCATATTTTAAAGGTCAATTGAAACATGAAGGCATTATTTCCTGGACTCATGGACAAGTGCTAGTACATAAGATTAAGAAGTTTGTAATGTTTTGACTGTAGAGAATTTATACTGTTTTCTTGATTATTCCATCAAAAGTGATCCTTGCCTTTGGAATTCCAACTTCTCTAAAACTCTATGAACATGCTGTTTACATTTCTCTTTAATTATATCATTTTCAAACATGTATTGGCAATTGCTTTTAATCAGTCTTAATTTGTCAACCACTGTACAATGGCTTTGAAGGCTATAGTGTTGCTAGACAACTTTACATGCTCCTCAGAGCCTAGACCAGTAGGTGCTGCAGAACTGACACTGCCTATAATAAGTGATGACTTAACATATTACATATAGCATATTATATATCTATCCTCAGAAATGGTCCCATGGAAGACAAAATATAATTATCGTAAGAACAAGCAAGTCTTAAGCACATAAAAGAAGCTAATGCATAGAGACAGTGAAGTGGAGTATCCAACATGCCCAGGAGAGGATGGAAATACATAGATCAGGTTCCACTGGTACCAAATGGGCAGAATCACTCATCCTCAAATGTAAGAGTAAGGAGTGAGGTGGGGCAGAGTGATATTCTAATGCTGTTCACTCCTGGACAATATACAGGAACAAGATGTCCAGAAAGAGTACTTTCAACAGTATTCACTTAAAAATGTTCATCTTCAGTCAAATGTGAAGTAAAGGCTTTGCTGAGATGGAGGGTGGGGAGGAAAAGCTGCAGTAGGAGATGTGATGGAGAGTCAGCAAAAGAATTGTGAGCAGAAGTAAAATTAGAAAGGATGACTCTGTACAGATCAAGTCAGAATAGTTTTGTGATTTTCAATAGCAACATTCAACATCCCAGATGTGTGATGAGAGAGAGAGCTAAAAGGATGACCCTGGGTAGGGAAATCTGGTTCAGTTGGCTGATTCTTTGTTCATTCTGGATAGATTTAAATGCATATGACAGAGTGGCAATCAATGAGAAATATTAGCATATTGGAGCCTAGGTTTTGTCCTCTGAACAGAGAGGTGGGATAGTAGAGCTGGTAAGACCAAAACATCTACAGACTCACAGTCCTAGGTATTAATTCAGTCCTTACTCCAATTAGCAATATCACTGGGAACTTTGCATAACTTCATAATATATTATGTATCTGATAGTATTAACCCTTAAACTGAAACACAGTTTATAAAGCACCTTCCCATGGTGTCCCAAAGTACTGACTAATATTAAATGATAATAAATGGAGAGAAACTGGCATCCATAAGAGTAAGTACAACAGATATTATAGGAAATGAGAAATGGAGCCAAAGTTCTGGAACTGGCATTTATCATAGTTTATAATTAACTACACATCACCTCTTTGAGTATTCCAAAAGTGTATTTTGGCTAATCATTGCCCCCCAAAGTATCTAGCATATAGTAAGCATGTATTAATCCATTTTCTAAATAGCCATGATTTTGAGCTATACTAGTGACCATAAATATACTTAATTTGAAATTTAACTTTATGCCTCTAGATTACTCTGCAATTTCTCACATTAGTTTAAAAAATGGACAACATAAAAATAGACCTGAATTTGTGAAGTTAGACACCTCTCATTCCCCCAGCACAAGATTAACTGATGCCTTCTTAGCATGGCTAGTGCTCCATCTGTTCAATATGTTTTCTCTATTGGTCCTGAAGAAATTTCAACTTTCACTTTTCAGATAAGAGAATGACAGCTTTTGTATATGTGTGTGTCTCTGTGTGTGTGTCTGTGTCTGTGTGTGTCTGTGTCTGTGTGTATGTATGAGTCTCTGTGTGTATGTCTGTGTGCATATGTATATCTGTGTATGTGAGGTAAGTGGTACACAAGAGTTTTCATAGTTTCTAAGTCTTCAAATTGTTCTCTAAAACCACAGGGCTAATTATTTATCTTAGTGTCTGGAAAGGTTTTGAGTAAAGCCTAGATTTCTGTTGTCAGACATTGGATGAGTTTTGTTGTCTCTATGAGGGTTTAGTCAACAGTGTTCACCATCAGTGTGATTGTATGACCCCTCCTCCATAAGATAACAGACTGAACTTCTCTTGTAGTTATTGTTGAGACAGGATTGCAGAATAATCCCAAGGCTGGTATTGAACCCATAGACTTGACTGATTGTATGTGTGTATATATGTGTCTGTGTATGTATGTATCTGTGTGTGTCTATGTGTGTGTGTATGTCTGTGTACATGCTCTTGTGTGTATGTATAGGTGTCTGTGTATGTATGTGTCTGTGTGTGTATGTGTCTGTGTGTATGTATATGTGTCTGTGTATGTATGGATCTGTGTGTGTCTATGTGTGTGTGTATGTCTGTGTACATGCTACTGTGTGTATAGATATGCCTATGCTGAGATATGCGTGTGGAAGTAAGATGACAACTTTTGAGAATTGGTTCAATCCTTCGAACCAGAGCTTCTGGGGACCAACTCATGCTATCAGAATCACACGGTAAGCACTTTTATACCCAACCATCTCTCTGGCCTTATCTATTTTTAAGTTTGAAATATAACATTATATGCATTTTTTAAAAAGTCTGGATAATGTAAACACATATAGCCTAACAAGAAAGTAAGTTGAGCCATTGACTAATATTAAAATTAATTAATTATTTTATTCATTCATTAAATAGCCACCACAGCTCAGGTTCACAGCTCTGGAAACAAAGGTGTTTTCAGGTGAGAATGCTCTTGTGGTGTTAAGTAAATTAGTCTAGTCTTCTATGGTAATAGACCAGTAAATGGTGAGTTAATTTAAAAATAGATATAAACATATACTCCTTAAATAATCAACTATATATGTGTCAAACACTCAACACCAAAGGCCAAATCTAAACAACCAGAATGTATAGTCAAGGATCTTGAGAAATGTCAAGTCCATGTTCTCTGAAAAAAAAAAAAAAGGACGCTGGTTCCAAAGTACCAAAAGTTCATCGGGATAGTTTTTTTCTGAAGCTGATTCTTCTGCAGTTTCCTGTCTTTGTAGTGTTTATTACTCACCATAAGATATAGATCTTGCCATAGATTCCTGAAGTAATCGTTTAGGAAGCTTCTGAATACAATACCATAATTACCACAAGAGAATGCTGGCAGTTTCGGTGAATCAAAGTACTTTCCAACATGCTCTGTATAGTTTAGGAAAGATAATCAACATCCTAGATCAGTTCACTGAGCCTCTCTGCGATGTGCCACACATCCTCCTAGATCCTGCAGGAGACCACCAGAGAGGAGTCTGTGCTGCGCTGTGACATACATCCTTGTAGACACTGCAGGAGATGGCCAGAGAGAAGATGAATGACCTGAAGCTGCCTTAGAACAAGGCACAATATGATGGTGGGATTTCACATAATGCATCAAAAGAGTAAACAAGAAACGATGTCCAGAGTTCCAAATTCATTTAGAATTTAGAAGAGGTCTTCTGCTTAGTTAATGTCAGTGGCGCTCAAGCAAGTATCCTTCATTATAATGAAAATAAATACCACCCATAAGATATCAATGATATCAATGATGAGTTCCTGATGAGATGCAAGAAAGGTGTAAGGCAAGCTCCTTCTTGGGGCTGAGAGCCTAAAAAACCCCGTTGGCCCACCTGAAGCTCATCCAGACCAGTCCACTCGGTGTCAGGGTTACTATGGCCAGTAGGGCTTGAATTACTTTTGAGTCGATTGACAAGGACATCCTGAGTAGCCCATAACTTCCATGACCATTCTCAGAAAGACCATCTGTGACCCCTCAACTCCCAGTGTCTCAGTCTCTGGGCCCACCTGCAGTAGCCACTCATGGTTTTCAATGTGGCTAAGCCTGCCACCTGCCTGGAATGTGAATACTAATACATTCTAAAAGGATATTTTACCCAGGCTATATTGATGTAGAATTTGCAAGAAAAACTGCTTTTGTGGATAGTTAGGCAATAAAATAATGTAAAAAGTAATTTTGGGTTTGTACTGACATGGGTCTCTAACTGCTAGGTATATCCTTTTGGCTTTCCCTAGAAATTAGTCACAGGAGTTCTCAGGAGACTCAATTCTGGAAAACCTATGAAAATGGAATTTATATTGAAAATAAATGAATTTGAATTAATCACTAACTGTGCTAATAAAAACCAACAACCAAATTTACACTCTCTTTTTATCTGCTCCTGCATGCTTAGTTTGCAGTTCTAACAATAATCTAATAAATGTCTTTCTGATCAATACTTAATACTTCTATCAATACTTAATATTTATCTCTACAATGCCAAAAAAGCTGGCCTACCCACCTCTTTGCTAACAGGAAGAAATGATTCAATCCTGGGCAACCTTTGATGAAATAGGGCGTGAAGTGAGCCTCCTTTTGCCAACACAGCAGCAATGTGTTTTCTGTTTCAACAGAACTTCCACAAACTTGTGATTTTATGTGAAAGACTATGTGGAAGATAACAAAAAAAAAAAAAAAAAAAAAATGGGGGTGGGGCGGGGGTGGAGGAATGAAGCATCTGGAAGCCTTCTTGCCAAATGGTAACTTTCTGGAAGTTTCCTCATTTAGAAGTAATTTCTGGAAAATTTCTTGATTAATACAAATCCGTGAACAAACTTAAAAATGATGGCTTTGTTATTGCTTTGGCACAATATGTTAACAACATCGAGAGCTCTGCCAAAACTCTGAGAGTCCTTTCATGCGGAGTATGGTCTTGTTTACATATCCAGCTGTACTGAGGCCTTGTCCGTAGTGGTAACCTAACAATGTTCCCAGTGGGGGTGCCCATTAGGGGAGGGAGACTAACTGAAGTTTAGTTTGTTTAAATTGAGCAAGAATGCACAGCGGTGCTCAGATCTTAGGGGAATGTGTTGGAAGCGCACCCCTTCTAAGGTCTGTTTTCATTTATTTAACGGGATGTTTGCGCTGCTCAAAAACTGCAAGGCACAAACTTGCCACACAAAATGCCTTCCAAATGTTTACTGTGGTCTACACACAACAAATGAGGAAAAAACAGAAATACTGGAGTAAAATTCTGAGGGAAAAAAAGTAATCGCTGCCTCTGTCATTTTTTTGTTAATTAAAACTCCAAACCATTTTCTGTTATGAAATATGTACAAAATATACATACCCACCTGGGAACATGTAAATCTGATAAGAAATACAAAACACACTGAGGAATTCGAATTTGGAATTGTGAGAAGTTGGTTTGCATTAACAGGACATTCATGCAAATAATTCCTTTTTTGTTAGTTTGCACGTATTTATATGCAAGGATCTTGGTGAGATTTTACTTTATGAGTTCTAATGAGAAAACAAATTCAAAACAAAACTAAGAGAAATGATGAAATTAGTTTTTATGTTTGCTAAGGATTTTTACAATGATTTAAATGTGTATGTTACAATCCAGAAAAAAAATAGATAAGTAAGTGCCAAGGATATGAATGTCTCTACACTAACCTTCTGACATCTCTAAAATCTGTAAATGAAAGGCTACTCCAAGGAAATGTATACTCTCTCTGTGTATACTCTTTGCTGGTAACAAAACATCAGAGGTAGAGCAAGCAGACCCCAGGAAAAGGCTGTGCATGGAGCCTAACTGGGCTAAATAAACCTCCTCACAGAATGTTTTCTTTCTGATGCCAACTGAGAGACCAGCATGCTCCTGTTATGCTAAAAAATGCATCAAAGTTTAAGTTGATCTATTGAGTATCATCTGAGTAAAAATAAAACTGTTCTTGGAAAACTCACAAATCATATTTCTTCAAATTATGTGCTAATCCAATTTTGTGAAAGTAATTTTCATCAGAGGAATTTATTTTTAGTCTAATCAAAATGTGAAACTCCAGCTGGTCTCAAGGGCTCATACCTATAATCCCAGCACTCAGAGGAGGAGGCAAGGAGACCACAAGTTCAAGGCTAGTCTGGGCTACATGAGACCTGGCCCCAACAAATAAACAAAAAATGTAAAATTGCAGGGAGGAGGTGGGGAGCTATGAATTTCATTTCTAAAGAAAACAATTTAAGTTTGTAATGGTAGACGATCTTAATATTTAATATCAGTGAGTCAGTATATTAGTTAGCTGCCTTATATACTCCTGTTCTCATGAATACAGAAATATAAAGTTGTCCATTTTGTATGGAACCATTGAGGCACTTTATTTTTATGTCTTCTGCCTTAGAACCTCTCGAAGCTGACATAGTTGTGGTTCTGTTCACAAAAGCACGGTGTGATGGTCACATTGTTGACAAGCCTGGGCTGACACCACCATTGTTCGTCCACTAACCTAGCAGCTTCCTCTAACCTAGCACTGAGTCTTACCCTCTCACATCTTGAGATAGCTTTGAGTCAGTGTTAAATAATGGAAAGCAATATAACAAAATGTAAGGGTAAAGAGTATCGTATCTGGATGCCTTCATTTTTGACACTAACTCTTCTACTTAACAATACTTTTGAGTGAGTTCTACGTCCTGCCTCTGCCTAAGTTTATCTTTAAAAATGGAACCAATACATACCCTGTGTGATCTTTTGTGATTGGGTTACCTCACTCAGGATGATATTCTCCAGATCCATCCATTTCCCTAAGAATTTTATAAATTCATTGTTTTTAATAGCTGAGTAGTACTCCATTGTGTAGATGTACCACACTTTCTGTATCCATTCCTCTGTTGAGGGACATCTGGGTTGTCTCCAGTTTCTGGCTATTATAAATAAGGCTGCTATGAACATGGTGGAGCATGTGTCCTTATTACATGATGGAGCGTCTTGTGGGTATATGCCCAGGAGTGGTATGGCTGGGTCCTCTGGTAAACTTGCTTTTGTTTGTTTGTTTGTTTGTTTGATTGATTGTCTGTTTTGGAGGGGAAAATGGGAAAGGGAAAATGTACATGTAAATAAAGAAAATACCTAATTAAAAAAATGGAACCAATAATAGTCAATTTTCCACTGGAGAATTTTAAAGGTTATCTGAAATAATGAAGGCACAATACTAAACGTAAGTATTCTACACATAATAAACCTTAAATAATTGGCATATAGAAGGATGGATTTGAGTGGATATATATTCATTTTTGTTAACCTTTTTATCTATATCTAGTAGCTTATTGCTTAAAAGAAGCTAGGAAAACCATATTTTTCAAATATCAGAGAGCTTGGTAACGTGGTGTTGCTGAAAATATTCCAGATAGTAATGATAGTAGTGATAATAGTTGGATAACAGCCTAACTCAGAAATACTTTTAAAAACTCTTCAATTAATGTATGACAAGCCTGACTAAAACATCAAGAGTAAGCTTTTTATATACCATTTAAAGAATTATATAACAGAAAAATACCTTGAAGTTGAAAGAAAAAAAGGAGGAGTTTATGGTGTGATATAGTCCTGTGGTCCTGTAAGTGTTATTAATTAGATGCATCTAATATCATAATGTTTTCAGAATATTATGTTCAGTGTATGGTGATTCTTCACTGTGTTTTCTTGAATTCAAAGTCCACCTGTGCTTGTGCTCACTTGTACCAAGGATGACTGTTGCAGGCAACTGGGCTCTCAGTCTGCATTGTCATTGCTACCTGGGAAGAGGAGACCAGATTCCTCGATGGGCCTGGGGTGGGGATATGGCTGAGTTAAGGACAAATTATCTCCCAGTCCCATTTGGTATTCTGATTTGCTTCCCCCCGAGACAGATGCTATCTGGTATTGTGAAAATCAGGCTCTTCTCAAAAGTATGTTGACATCTACATTCTAAGGACATTTCATGATTGAAAAATAAGAAACATGATTCCATTTTCTAGAAGTGAACCTTAGAATTTCTTTATTAACTAGATTAAACCAATTAATTAAGCCATGAAAGATATTTCTAAGTACCTGTTAAATTACAGCCCATACCAGCTTTCAAATACTTCACCTTACTTTTGTCCAATTTT
>JADRCD010215063.1:6930-49432 GCA_019843815.1 Montemys delectorum
AGAGAGAGAGAGAGAGAGAGAGAGAGAGAGAGAGAGAGAGAGAGAGAACACTGCCTTGTGGATAATGGCGTAGCAGTCAAGCCTTAATGTGTGCTTTTCTGAGCTGGTGGATGGAATTTAATTTTCAAAACTTGTTTTTGAAATGAGTGAGTGAAGAAGCCATTTTGACACAAGACATCCATTTTTTGTTGTTGTTGCTAAATTAGTGCTTGCTCGGTTTTCTGTGGCTTGACATACCTTATAATTATTTCCTGAATGACCATAGAGTGTTGTATGAATTTTCTCTTTCCTATTCCACAGATGTATTCTTAACTAGGGAACAAAATACTTTGACATTTTCTTTTGCATTTTAAAAATCATTATTGACACATTCCCGGAGAAAGTGGAATGAATGGGGTTAACATCTGGCTCATTTAAATGCTTTTAAAAAATGATGTGCTCTATAATAAGGTATGGAAAATGGGGGGCCGTAAGGATGTCTGGTTACTTGCCAACTTCAAAATGCATAGGTGGCCCAGCAGTAGATGGATGCTGCTGGTCTTGTTGGCGTTTGCATTTACCGATGCTTCCCAGCATCCCTTGGGGCGTAGCGCTCATTTACAGGAAGTGTGAGAATACATCATCGTATATGCAGTCAATGGCAGATAGAGCACTCAGAGAGGCCCGGCCGGGCCTCGGATCTTTTATGCTGTCCTTCCTTTTCAGCTCCTTTAGCTTTGGATTTTAACCTGTGGTGACTCCTTGTCTTTGTCCCTGGCTCAGTACATCCAGGAGTTAACCCCTCAAGTCCGCAGGCTTCGCCACTTGTTCCAGTGTGGCTAAGATTTCAAACTTGATCTAAAAAAGAATTTTGTATAATCAAATAGTTTCCTCCAGAGCCAAACAAATGACTGATGCATTGGGGGAGCTAGCCTGCAGGTGAATGAGCGATGGTGCTCTGCCGTAAAAGTCACGCTACGCTTTTGGAAGGCCTCGCTGGTGAGGCCCGTTACTTTTATTCTTGGCGGCCGTGAATAAATTGTGGGGTTGCTTGTTTGAAATGTTTCTCTTAGAAAATATTAAAGAGCTCCAACTGCTCTGTAAAGTTCAGAGACAAAGCTCTCTCTCTCTTTTTAGAAAGGAAAAGTGAAAATCAGTTTATGTGAGGTGTGTGGGCAAAGATATTCTATCAATCAGAAGGAGCCAGGCTTGAGGCAAATAAGCCTTTTCGGGGGTTGTCTTTCATTTTAAAGGGTAAACTGAAAAGTCTTTTTCATAATGAGAATTTGGGAAGCCGACTTAAGAAAGGAAGCCATTCCTAAAGGTACCACGCTCCGCTGTAGCCGCTCCGTCCGCGGCCAGTCATTTATCAGCCCGATAGGGGAGCTTTGGGGAAACGCAGAAAAACATTTTTTTCTTTCAGTTAGGAGCCTGCAGTGCTCTGAAGGAAGTTCTTGAGAAGTTGCTGCCTACAAACATTAAAACAAGCTATAAGACCGCTTTTCAGACAAAGTCATAATACAATGAGCACTTACTTCCCAATACGTTGCCCGGCAGTTACTGCGCAGCTGCATTCGCTCCATCTTGCTTTTCTTCCTAGCCTCGTTAATGCTAACGAGACAGCATGTCACTTCATCCTGAGTATTCAATTTGTATCTCAAGGAAATTAGTGCCCTGCTACAACCCATAATACTATTTCGTGCCCACGGACTGAATAGTAGTAGTGCCTAGCAATACTCTAATGTCATCACCAGGGTATATTTCATGGTTCCCCAGTTGTTTCAAATGTATGCTTTATAGGTGTGGGTTTTTCCCCCCAAACCAGGCTCAGGAGAAGATAAAACAAAACACATATACTGGATTGTTCTAATAAACTTGCCCTGCTTAGCTTTCTCTGCATCTCTCTCTCTCTTCCCTTCTCTTTCCAACCCCTTCTTTGTCTCCATCTCTCCTTTCATTGGCTTCTTTAAAGAGGCCTGGTCAGTTTTCTCTCCCCCGAGATTTGTCTTGACTGTTTTCTCGTGTTGTCTCTGCTGACGCCTTTCTTCAGGTTTTCTATAAAGAGATGCTAGGGCCAAAAGTTTAATTCAGTCAAGTCAAACGTGTTATTTGATTGCCAGAAAATTCTGATGAATGCAGCAGGAGGCTCAGAATGGCTGTCTTCTGTTGGTGATGCCTCTGTCTCTTGGATAGCTTACATCTACACATCTCAAGGCTGATTCCCATCAGTCTTCCTTGTAGAGATGATATTTTGAAATTTAATATATAATATATAAATATATAAATATATATGCTTTTTACTTTATGTCCCATTCACTGCCCTCCTCCTGTTTACCCCAACCCACAATCCTTCCCTCCTCCCCTTCTCTGAGCTGGTGGGGGGGTCCCCTCTGTGTATCCCCCCACCCTGGCACTTCAAGTCTCTGAGAGGCTAGGCACCTCCTCTCCCACTGAGGCCAGACAAGGCAGCCCAGCTAGAAGAACATATCCCACATACAGGCAACAGCTTTTGGGATAGCCACCTTTCCAGTTGTTCAGGACCCACATGAAGGTCAAGCTGCACATCTGCTACATATGAGTGGGGAGGCCTAGGTCCAGCCCGTGTGTGTTCTTTGGTTGGTGGTTCAGACTCTGAGAGCCCCAAGGGTTCAGGTTAGGTGACTCTGTTGGTCTTCCTGTGGAGTTCCTATCCCTCTTGGAGCCTGCAATCCTTCCTCCTATTCTTCCATAAGAGTCCCCAAGCACTATTTGGCTGTGGATGACTATATCCATCTGAGTCAGCTGCTGGGTAGAGCCTCTCAGCAATCAACATGTTCCTGATCAACTGAGTATCATTAATAGTGCTAGGGATTGGAGCTTGCCCATGAGATGGGTCTCAAGTTGGGTTGGTTATTGGTTGGCCATTTCCTCAGTCTCTGCTCCCTCCCCCATCCATGCCTGCATTACTTGTCGACAGAATAGATTTTGGGTTGAAAGTTTTGTAGGTCGGTTGGTGTCTCTGTTGCTCGACTGGGGTTCCTGCCTGGCTACAGGAGATGGCCTCTTCAGGTTCCATATCCCCAATGTAGTGTGTCACAGCTAAGGTTACTCACATTGACTCTTGGGCTTCTCCCTTATCCCAGGTCGTTGTCTCGTCCTGGAGATGTCTCCTACCTCCTCACCCCCATCACTTGCAGATTTCCATTCATTCTCACGGCCATCTATCCATCTGTCCTGTTTTTCCCACACCTGATCCTGAGTTCCCCATTTCCCTCTCCAGCCCTCCTTCCTCACAGTTCCCTCCCTCCATCTGCCTCTTGCAACTGTTTTATTTCCTCTTCTAAGTGAGATTCATGCTTCCTCACTTGGGCCTTCCTTCTTGTTTAGCTTCTTTGAGTCTGTGGAGTGCAATATGGTACCTGTATTTTATGGCTAATACCCATTTTTAAGTGAGTACATACCACGCATGCATGAGCTTTGGGGACTGGGTTACCTCACTCAGGATGATATTCTCAAGTTCCACCTATGTGCCTGCAAAATTCACAATGTCTTAGTTTTTAATATCTGAATATTATTCCATTATGGAAATGTACCACATTTTCTTTATCCATTCTTCAGTTGAGGGACATCTGAGTTATTTCCAATTTCTGACTATTATGAATAAAGCTGCTATGAACATAGTTGAGCAAGTGTCTTTGTGAAATTAGACACCAACAAACCAAATAACCCAATTTAAAAATGGGGTACAGAACTAAACAGAGGATTCTTAACAAAGGAATCTCAAATAGCCGAGAAGCATTTAAATGTTCAAAGTCCTTATCATCAGGGAAAAGCAAATCAAAACAACTATGAGGTTTCCATCTTATCCCCATCAGAATGGCTAAGATAAAAACTCAAGCTGGGCTATGGTGGTACACAACTTTAATCCTAGCACTTGGGAGGCAGAGGCAGGTGGATTTCTGAGTTCGAGGCCAGCCTGGGCTACACAGAGAAACCCTGTCTCGAAAAACCAAAACCAAACCAACCAACCAATCAAACAAAACCCAAACAAAACAAAACAAAACAAAACAAAACAAAACAAAAACCTCATGAGATAGCACATGCTGGAGAGCATGTGGAGCAAGAGAAATATTCTTCCATTGCTGATTGGAGTGAAAACTTGTGTAACTTCTTTGGAAATCAAGTTTGTGTTTTTTCAGAACACTGGGAATAGTTCTACCTCAAGACCCAGCTACACCACTCTTCGGCATATACCCAAAAGGGACGAATTCTTAAATGGGGGAACTGACCTGAGGGCTGTCATGGCCACCCCAAACCTTTCCCCCAGCTCTGTGGACCACTGCTCATCTGTAACTTGAGAGCCTGACTTCTGATCTCTTTAGCCTGTGTGTGTGTGTGGTGGTGGTGGTGGGGGGGGACAAGATCTGGAGAGCTCTTCAGAGCGGCAAGGTGGGGATGTTTTTATCCTGATTCCTTTTATAGGTTGCAGACTGGAAACTTGTACCAAGAGAACACTGTTAGGCGCTTCTTTCCAGTTGCCTGTTCGTGTATTTAGGCGCAGGGTGTGAGCGAGATGTTCAGGCAGTGTTTAAAGCATTTGAAGTGAAAATTCAATAAGCCTCTCATGTGGCAGCCTGTTAATCAAGGCTTTATTAAGGGGCATCCATGTGCATACGCAGTGCACATAATCCCAGGAAATTGTACAAGTCTAAAGTAGATTCTCAGGAAAGCCTGAATGGTACTTACTTTAAGCCTTATTTATTCAACAAATGCTAAACAGCTCCCGTATGTCAGGCATCAGTGAACAAGACTGGCAGGGTTCCGTTGTCAGGGTAGGAACTGCTACTTTGCTAGTTGGAGGAGATGGCAAATAAGTCAACAATGTAATTTAAGAAGATGATACATCATTATCATTAAATTTTGTGTCTAGTCTCTGAGTATTGGGCTATACCAGAGGCATATAATGGCACTAACTGTAAGCAAAATGTTAGATAACCAAATACTTTTTCCCTTCATTATGTCAGGTGGTTTATATTTCAGCCACCCATTGTACTGCTAAGTGGCTCTGTTACAAAATGTTAAAATCCAGCCTTACGCAGAGATCCAAGTTGAACCTGTTAGGAACCATGTCTGAAGACAGGATAATGTGTGAAGGAGTCTAGCCTCCAGTTGCAGGAATGTTGCTGACCTGTGACCCTCGGAGAAGGCACCGACCAGGTCCAGAGCTCCCAGATGAGGTGAGCTCAGATGTTCCAGATCTTAGAAGTGTGAGACCCTGAGTCTGGCTCTAAATTTGCATGTGCATCTCTCTCATCTGGTCATTGACTTTGGAGGAATGCTATAGGGGGTTCTCTAGTTTATGGCAAGAAGCCTTATATTTAGCTTGGGAGTCCTTAAATTAGCTGTTAACTCCACTCAGAGGGGTTGTAGGAACTAAAATCGAGGTTCTTAGTCATTAGCAAATGGCACAGCCTGAGAGTAGCTACGTGGTCAGCCGCAGGAGTACTCTGCTTTCTCATCCTCAGATCTGAGTTGCCGCAGAGTGAGGGAAGTAGCCCCTCTCTTTCCCCAGGTGGTTTCCCAGGCTTCTGCAGCTAGGCACTCTCTGAACCCCACCTACAGGAAGTTTTGGAATCCTGTTTAATTCCATTGCAAGGACTCCTGCCTTCCTGTGGTCTCTGTGTTCTTAGTCAAAGAGGCAAGTCTAGGGTATTTAAAATAACTGTCGCAATGTGGCTAGAAAGATTTCCCTACATCTAAGGCAGCAGCTGAAAGCTTCTTGTTTATCCTTTTATTTTTCAAAAAAAAAAAAAAAAGATTTATTTATTTATGTATTTGAATACACCTTAACTGTCCTCACACATACCAGAAGAGGGCATCGGATCCCATTACAGATGGTTGTGAGCCACCATGTGGTCCCTGGGAATTGAACTCAGGACCTCTGGAAGAGCAGTCAGTGCTCTTAACTGCCGAGCCATCTCTCCAGCCCTTGTTTATCCTTATATCTTACCAAAGAACACTGATTTCTTCTCCTTTCTTCCAATGTTTTAGTTCCCAGTTTATGGTTTGATTTGAGGGTGCTGGGTTGGTCCACTGGAGCATTAAAACATCTGAGTTTGCAGTAATAGCTAAGAAGAGAAAGAGAGGCAGGGGATTGGAGTGACCGGACACAGTGAAATTTCTGAATTTCATCCAGGAGAAACTTAATTTGAAAGTCTTGGGTAACCATTTTCAGTTCTTAAGACAACTATAATTTATAATTTAAACCTTTTGACACCAGTTGAGTTTTTAGGCTTGGTAAGGAAGCTAAATGGCAAAGCAATTAAGTGGAGACCTGGGAATGTAAACCAGCTATTAATAGTTGATCCAAGATTATAGGTATTTATGATGGATGGCAGCTCTTGGAATAAATATGAAATTGATTTATTATCCAGTTCTATGAATTTCTTGGTGTTTACCGCCTGAGAATTTCTGAAGGTTTGGGACAGTGGCTCTCAACCTTCCCAATGCTGCTCCCCTTTAATACAGTTCCTCATGTTGTGGGGACCCCCAGCCATAAATTTACTTTGTTACTACTTTATAACTGTAATGTTGCTACTGTTATGAATAATAATATAAATATCTGATATGCAGGCTATCTGATATGCGGCCCCTGTGAAAGGGTCATTTGGCTCCCAAAGGGGTCATGACCCCCAGGTTGAGAACCTCTGATAGATGACCGCTGGTAATGGCAGTGGTGGTTTGTCTGATTCTCCTATTCACAGTTGGTATTGTGTGCACTTGAGAGTGCTTCTGGATTTGTTTTCAGATCTTTGCAAAGCAATGAGTCCAGTGTATTCAGAGAAATGGATGGGACAGGCTGGTGTGGTCAAATTCAGAAAAGACATTAGTAGGATATCCTAGATCCTGCAGTCTAGCACTTTATCCACCTTTCCGTTGTGCAAACATCACTCTGGAATCTTTTTTCTTTTACTATGAGTCATATTTGAACATTTTTGAATAATATATATTGATGAATAAATTTTTGAAAATTGAAAGATGGCAATGAAATGGCAGCATTTAAAAATAAAAGCGGTATTTAAAAATTATAAATTAAGCCTCCTTAATGAGGCGGCTACTCGGCTGTGACTGTTAAGCTGTACAGTTGTTGATTTTCTACCATGCTTTTATTTCAGCCAGAATAAATGGATGTAATGATTGGCAGGATTTATCCCCCAAATATTCCTGTGGCTTCAGGAATAGCCAAAATGATATTTCATGTCTTACAAGATATGCAATTAAATAATAAAAGTAATTAGTAGATCTGGATGTGTGGGCACATGTTTTATTCCCAGCACTTGGGAGGCAGAGGCAGGCGGATGTCTGAGTTTAAGTCCAGCCTGGTCTACAGAGTGAGTTCCCAGGACAGCTAAGGCTACTCAGAAAAACCCTGTCTTGAAAAACAAGCAATAAATAAATAAATAAATAAATAAATAAATAAATGTATATAAAATAAATACGATTCTGTTTTAGAACAGCAATCTGTAAAAAGTGATATTTCCCAGAGCCATGATGCTATTGAAGAAAGGTATTTGTGTCTCTCTATTCCCCAATTTTCAGAGTGGTATTTTATCTAGAAGATTCTACCAGATATGTTGTCAGTTATAAGAGACTCTTTAACTACCTTTCTTCACTGCCTTTTTTACATACGTACATGGGGGACAAAAATGACTTATTTTTATTAGCAATCTTGCAAACCACTGTGACTAAGAACTGTTGACATACTGTAACAATGCTTTCAGTAGGCAGCTGCTCCTGCCTGAATCAACTCCATGCTCCTGTCTGTCTGTAACTGTCAAGGAAATGAAAGCCAGATACCAAAGACGCAGCGTCGGAGGACACAGATGTCAGGAGTCATCCGGATGGACTCCATGGCCCCCTTCAGCATGTTCATGTCAGGTTGTCTTGCTTTTGCATTAGTGATTAGCTGGGGACCAGCCTTTCAGATGGTTGTCACTGGCCCAGGAGGCTGTTGTCCCAGAATCTGCACTTTCTTCCTGGGTAGCTCTGGAGTCTGCAAGCAGAGGAGCCTGCTTCTCCCGAGGCAGAAGCCTATGCTGACTCTTGGCCACTTCAAATTTTCTACTGTAGGGTTACTTCCCAGGCTAGAAATTTGCATCAAAGGCCCAAGAAAAATACATCCAAAAATAAACATGAAAGCCAAGACTTCATGCCAGGAACTCCAGCCACACACATCCTGTTGGCTGGCTCCCTTGTCTCTCTTCTCACAGCTCTGATTCTTTTAAACCAAGCGGAAGCCTGCTCTGATGACTTGGACCTGATGCTGGTACAAAGGTCTCACTCCTCTGTCTTCAAGTGTCTCCATGGAGTGACAAAAGTTATTCAGGTCCAGAAAGGAAAGGAGTGAAGTTGTTAGGAGCTAACTAACATTTTATTTTTTTAAAAGAGGAAGTCTTTTGCTACCTGGGACTGGCCAAGCTTTCCTGGAGAGCCTTCAGCCCTACTTCCTCTCTGGGGACACGGAGGCTATCTGCTGGATTTGAATAGGGACCTGTCACTGATGAAGGCACACTGTGCTGTTCAGATAAAGGCTGGCTGCTTACTGGATGTCTGAGAACTTCCCGCAACGGACGCATGCTCTACGAGGTCAGAAGGGTCTTTGATTCTTTGGTGAAGGGTGGGAGATTGGGGAAACAGTATGTGTCACGGCTTTGATTTGGCTTGAGGAATTATGATCCAGAATGTCTCTGGCTTTTCTGATTATGTTCTACCAGAACTCGCCATGTACCAAGGCACTGTCTTAATTCTATTTCATCTTTGTTTGTGGTGTCCATGTTGGGGGATGGGGTGAGTGGTAGCTCATCTTTTTTTCTGATAGCAACATGATTTTTTAATACATTTCCTGAGGATAGAGTTCATAAGTAGGCAGAGTTACACTGAGCCCATCAATATTATAGATAGATAGATAGATAGATAGATAGATAGATAGATATTTGTTCTGTGACATATTTGAATGGTATACATTTAAAAAACAAACCTAGGTAAGGAAACAAATTGAAGCTGTTGGTGTTTCTCTCTGGATGTCCGGTAGCTCTCAGATTATTTGAAATCTTTAGTGTTTATGGGAATCCTGTTACATTATTGATAACTGGAAATCCTACCAGCATCCCACCACCACCACCACCACGCTGTGATCCCACTGTTTCATAGAAATTTCTCAGGGGGTCTGAACAGATCAAGGCTCAACTGACAGGCTCTAGGCAAACCCAGACACTGCTCTCCACGCCAGTAGGCAGGGCATTGTAACCAACCAAGCATCACCCCTCCTAGCCTAGGCTCTTACAGATGCTCATTTTGACAAT
This sequence comes from Montemys delectorum, assembly GCA_019843815.1. Classification (NCBI taxonomy): domain Eukaryota; kingdom Metazoa; phylum Chordata; class Mammalia; order Rodentia; family Muridae; genus Montemys; species Montemys delectorum. The sequence continues at coordinate 16,251 of JADRCD010215063.1, forward strand.
GTGCAGCTCTACTTGGGTCTTTTAGGGTTATGCTAGACATTTTGAAACGCTCCTTGACTGTGATCTGTCTCCGAGTTTTTGACACCGCTCCTAGCCTGTTTCCTGAGAGAGGACCTCTCAGTTGCCCTCCGTAGTCACTCAGCTAAACCCCAGGACAGTGTTCCCTTCTAAATAACTATCAACTCCCTTCTCAGAAGGGACTGTAACACGAAATAAACACACTTTGTTCCCACCACGTGGAGTTGCAGAATGCACTCTGGATTTTTTCTGAGGCTTACAGTGTTATAAAGACGGACAAAGACGAACATCAACACATGATGCTCTGAATAAGACAAAACAAAACAGTATTGGAGAAAGTGTGCTGAAGGCCACAGAGGAGCCCAGGAGATTGATCGCCGCCCAGGGTCTCATTTCATACAAGACTCTGCTTGTGAATTCTTGTGTGGCTAAGCAGGCAGTTTCTCAGCCTCCCCTCAAGCATTGGGGTTGGTTAACCAAATGACAGCCTTGGAGGCTGTCTTGTCCCAGGGAGAGGGCAGGTTCCTTCCCCTGAGGTCGTATCTCTGCACTTTGGATTTTTCTCCCCTGTGGGGCCACGGGGCCTCCCAGGGATCTCATGGAGGGGTCATGTGCTGCGTTTTCAAACACTAGCTTTTGTGTTTTCTGTGTGGAGGTCAGTCATCATCTGGAGAAATCTACTCTGAAGTTTAATGGTCCCTCGGGCAAAAGCAGTTCTAACTGGAAAAATGTTAAGAACTTGAATCTTCCTGAAGGAACTCGTGGTGGGGACTAGAGGTTTGTTAAGCTCATTATGTGGAGCAAACCCTTGGTCATATGATGATCTTACTTCCCCTGGGGTCCAGATTCCTCAGCAGGCCTGGGGCACCTGGGTGGAGAACATCTGACATCCAGGAAGAGTGCCGGAAACTGGTTCACAAGTGCTGGCCTCCCGAAGTCGTGCCCCAGCTGACCTCCCTGACCTCAGTGTTTAGAGCAGTCTAGCCCAAACCAGTAAATGTTAGATAGACCTTCCAAGACCATTCCTGTGATTTAGTGGTCTGGCCTGAAATGCTGATTTATTCTTGACTTAACCCAGCATTGCTGGGTGAGTTTCTGCAGAGGTCTTTGGCCTCCTGGGACCCTCACTGTGAAGTAGAAATCTCTCTTCTACCATTCCCCGGCACTGACTGGAGGAGGTCAATGTTGCTAGTTAAAAACAAGTAACAATGCTACTTGTTAAAAACTTTAGCGTTCCTTCCCTTTCAGTTTGCAAATGAAAGAAGGCAGAACCACAAATGATACGGATGCAGAGAATAAACTATAAGCCAAGGGAATGCAGTTCATCAAAATATATTATTTGGAAGGAGAAAGAATTCTTGGTATCTCTCTGGGTCCACATTAGAATCATCGGGGGAGCTTAAAAATAAAAATTCCCATGCCTGTGCCTGCCCTGGACTAAAGAAATCTGAAACTGTAAAAAAGGTGGGCCCAATCGTGTGGCCTCTTAAAGTGTCCTCAGTGGGTCTCCAGGCAGCCCTGCCTTTGCGCAGAGGGCGTTGTCAGTCCATCATACTTCTCTGATCATTTCAGAGAGCACGTGGCTGGTGTGCTGGCCCAGGGCTTTTGCCCTGCGAGTGTTCTTGGTTTCTCTGTTAGATCTCCTAGTGTCGTTTATCCCACACAGATATGCTACTTTCAAAGTCTGCCAGACTGAAACGAGAGTGGTGATCAGTAGTAAGAATGTAGGGGCTAACTATGAATCATAGGTGCCTATGTTGTGGTTATTAAACATGTGAAAGTAAGGTCTCCCTGTTTCCTCCTCCCCCCCACCCCCACCCCCGCCCCACACATGACCTCATATTCTCTTGGATGTCAGCATGCTGATGTCTGCATGCTGGTTCACATGGAACTCCTGGGGACCATGGTGCCCCAGGGAGAGGAAAGGAAGGGGTCCAAGCCATGTCTAGTGATATTGTAGAGAGTTTAGGATTTATGTGTCTTCTGAGAATACTGGTAACCTTCGACCGTCCCTGGTCTATAGTTTGAGAATGACTTCTTTAGGAAACATCGATAGAAAAACAATATTAATTTGAAAAATGTGAGAACTTCTAACTTGATAAATCTGATCGTGTTTGTTTTCTTGGCTATGTTCTCTTCCACCATGCTATATTCTGGCCCAGTTGCATTTTTTTTTCAATGACTTTCATTCTGTAACCAAAACCATCACCTTGGCCCACATGACTATAATACATACAAATATGTGTGTACATGTGTGTGCATACATGTGTGCATGTATGTGTATGTGTGTGAGAACATATGTTTATATATGTGTAAGTGTGTGTATATGTGTGTACATATGTGTGTGAGTGTGTCTGTATGAGTAATGGGTTAGCTGGGCATAGTGGCGCATACCTTTAATCCCAGCACTTAGGAGGCAGAGGCAGGTGGATTTCTGAGTTCAAACCCAGCCTGGTCTACAGAGTGAGTTCCAGGATAGCCAAAGCTACACAGAGAAACCCTATCTCGAAAAACCAAAAAAAAAAAAAAAAAAAAAAAAAAAAAAAAAGAGTAATAGGTTATTACTGAAAGAAATCTTTCTTTGGCTGTTAGAAGGGCCAGACTTTCTTATTTATCTCTTTACTGTCTATATTGTCTTTCTTTTCATACCATTCATCCATACAGTTAGTTTTATTTAACAATTCATATAAATGCTTTATTTGATCAAGACATTTATGCTTATTATTAATTCACTTTTTATTTGCAAATACCTTTGACCTCTCTTCAAAGTATTTTGTGGAAAGTCATTTAAAATTCATTAAATTCACTGTAAGCCTGGCTCTGCTGTGGTTTTTAAAATTTTGTTTTGAAAGCTACCATCTTCCTTCCATTCATAGAAGGTTGGAAAAGTCACATGATGTCGCTGTAGTTAGTAGTAGTAATGCACTGAATGAAGTTTAAAAACCTTCTCTTGTTTCAAAAGTCTCAAAGGTATTTCCTATCAAGTGTTCTAACCCTTGAGCCTCCTTCACCCCTGAGTTAGTTCTAGGAAGTATTTTGAAGAAGGCAGAACTCCTTTAGACAGAGGTCCCTGGGAGCAGGGACCAGCAGAGCTCTGGTTAAGAATGAATAAGGCTGCAGGACAAAGGCACAGGGCAAGGTGGGGGTGGGAGGGAACCAATCAGCCTCGTTTTCTAGGTGCCTCAATGTTTCAATCACATCCTTACTATGGTCTCTACAAGGAGTACTCCAAGGATCTGAGATTTTTCTCAAAAATCCCAAACAAAATTCAACTTGTTTTCCTGCATCACCAAGTAGAGGTGAAAAGCAGCTGGTCTGAACTGGAAATGGAGAAGTAATACCACTGAAGTGAAAGAGCTCCAGCAACTGCTAGCAAGTTCTCTCTTGCCTCTTCTTGCTCTTGGGGTCAACTTGCTGTGGGCAGAAGACACCCCAAAATGTCTCCTTTAGTCTTGCTGTGGTCACAGCCTGTGCCATAACAAGTCCATTTAAAAGAACCAACTTAATGGTAAAAAGCAGAAAAAGGAGATTTCGTCAATGTGGCCACATTGGGAAGAGAGAGGGGCAGAGAGTTCCAGTGGCACCCCTCTACCTGACTCTTCCAACTCCACCCAACCGTCCTCATCTCCACCCTCCATCCTCACCCTCCTGCCCTCCCCCTGCCCCCTCACCCTCACTCCCTTTCCAACTGCCAACTCAAGTGCATCTGTGTTTTAAATTTTAAATACCAAAATTTTTAAATCTGTGTATCTTCAGAAAAAAGAAGAAAACATTTTTCCCCATCACTGCCTCTGCTCCTCCTCTGTCCTCTTCTTGCTCCTCCCCCCCAACCTTTCCCCCTTCCTTTTGGTATACCAGGACTTCTGGCATGGCAGGCAGGTGCTGTCCCTCTGAGCCACACTCTCAGCCCTCCAGCTATTTCTTTATAACCTCTATGCGGACCCTCTTTTAGAATCTACACCAACGTTTTCTTAAGATTTCTTTTCTGGACCTTGATGTGATGGCCCCCGGTCATCCTAGTGTTTGAGTCTCTATCATCTGGTGTCCATGATTGACGGAGGGAAGCGGGTTGGAGGTCTGGGTTCTGACTTGTCCTCAAGTCATTCTTTCCTTCCCTCACATCTTATTAGTAAACATTAATGGATATTCTTAACAAGATGATAAGTGATAAAGTCCTTTGGCAAAGCCCTAATGATAGCTGCCAATCAGTGCCCAGTGGTCTCCACAGCGGACTCCTTGTGCTTCCAACACATTTAAAAAGAAAATTTTAGCTCCGTTGGAACGTGATCTTAAATTCTCTTTTATTTGTTTCTTTAGATTTTTCTCCTTCATCTGAGTCCTTTCCCTGGACTTTATCTGAAAAACCAAACTCTTCCTCATCATTTTAACTTTTTATTCAAACATTCAGGAAAAAATAAAAATAAAAAAGAGAAAAAAATCTGTTAAGTCTCTTCTGGTACTACATCTGTGGATTCAACCAACCACAGCAACATAGTCTAGAGGGCCTGAAATAGTGCAGTCTAGGGATCCGGATCGGCTTCGTCTCCTCTGCTAGTTCAAGAATTAAACTGCAGGAAAAATCTGAAGGGCAACAGGTGGCAACAGTGAAACCCCAAGCACCACAGACAGGATCCAAAGTTAAGGAGAGCCATCGCTGAGGGTAACACACTGTAGACACACACATGCCACGGACGCTCAGAGAAAAAGACCTCTACAGAGTAGATAGGGGACCCACGAGGCCAAAAATCCAGCGTCCTCTTGAGGGCTGGGAGGTGTTAAGCCTCTGAGAATTTTCCTCTCTTACTTTAGGGTTGGCCACTTTGAAGATTGGTCTGCCACTTGTTGGTCCAGTCCATCAGCAGGGGGCCTGCTCGTGGGAGGCAAGAGTGCTGATGCTTTTGTCTTGTTTTGCAAGGCTAAAACATCGGCTACCTCATTATCTAGCCATGATCCATTTCCCTATTTGTCTGCCTCCTAGGGAGTCTATCTATCTCCTAGCATCTCAGTAGGTTGAAATATCTTAAATAAACTGTGTCTGAACACATACGGACTTTGCTGCCATTGTTTTGTAAGTAGGACAGTGTAATAACTAGTTGGAAATAATTTACATTGTGTTAGCTGTTAAGAAGTAATGTAGACTTTGATTTAAAGCTAGGCATGGGGGTTCAGGCCTGTAACCCAAGAATTTAGGAGGTAGATTTAATAATTTAAGTAATCTCAAGTTTAAAGTTCACTTGGGCTATATAGCAAGACCTTGTCTAAACAAGCAAACAAAACAACGCAAAAGTATTTGAGAAGTGTGCATAGGATTTTGCAAACGCTACATTTCTGCAAGAGATGAGTTTCTGTGCATTTTAGTGTTTGAGATGGGTCTTAGTGTCCAAGGGACAACTGTAATGTTGACCACTTGGAAGCTTTCACAGGCATACTGTCAGTTTGCCTCTTCTATTTCTGGTTGGCTCTCCTCTGCTTCTCATCCTAACTGGTCCCTATGTAGTCATTTATGTGCCTTAGAGAGAGCCCTTTATAAAAACTGGGAAGTTTTTTTTTTTTATGGTTTTCATTAAACAATTTTCTCAAATATTGTGAATGTGTGTAGTGTGTGTGTATTATGTACATGTGTATATGTATGTGTATGTGTATGTATGTTTTTGTCTCCATATATGTGCATCGCACATGTGTCTATGCCCATGGAGATCAGAAGAGGGTGTCAGATGTCCTAGAAATATAATTATGAGTCACTATGTGGGAACTGGGAACCCAACCAGGTCCTCTGCAAGAGCAAGTGCTCTTCACCACTGAGCCATCTCTCCAGCCCCTAACAGTGCAGGTTTTGAAATCCTTCCATCTCTAGTGATACAGTCTTTTAGAGGCCATGGGCTTGCTGGCTGAGCAAAGCACCTGACACACTCAGAAGTATGACTAGCCTCTCCCGCAGCCTCCCCGGCACCACCCTGTCTGCCTTCCCTGCTCCTGTGGTGCCTCCTCAACTCCCTTGTCTTCTTCTGTGTCAAGAAGCAGTCCAGATGCCATCTCTTCTGACACTCTCCTCAGGTCCTGTGGATAAGATTGGTGACAGGGAGGAATAATGACTTGGACTCCTGCACGTACTGCCTCTGCCTCTTGGAGGTTTATTTTTAAAATGAAATACAAGATGTGAGTGAAGCTTTCTCCTGTGGAGAAGTAAGCCACATGATCAAAAAGCATCCTAAATAAGACAGGTTGCTATGGAAGCTAAGATGTGCTCAGGAGTTGGGGGTTAGGAAGGTCAATGCCTGCCATTGCTCAAATTCAAGGAAGATGACGGTCCCTCAAATCTGGCAAGAAGCAGGCTACAGGGTCCTGAGCCCAGGAAACCTGGAGCAAGAGGTCAAGTGTGGCCACAAAACTGACCTACAGAAGGTACTACACCTTCATGTAGACACTTAGGAACCCACTTGCCACTGAACCCAGGGCCCACATGTTACACAGATAATCCACTGCGAGTTATAGCCTTCCACCTGTGTTTTATGTTTTAAAACTTTGAGGCATTGTCTTTCTTGACCATTGTGGCCTTGAATCACACTGTAGTCCAGGCAGGCCTTGAACTTGTGATGCTTCTGCTTCTGCCTTCCAAGCAGCTGCGGTTACAAGCCCGGAGGTGTCAGGTCTTTATAATTGGTGCCTTCTGCTCAATGTGAGTTTCTGCTGATACTGGCCAGACAGGAGTTCATTATCCACATTCTTCCAAGGTCACAGAAGGTCCCAACCCTCCATATCACTTTCCACCCTGTCTTCTCCTAGAACTTCTCTGGGAGAAGAAAGATGAGTCTCCGAGGAAAAATCCCACCGAGGAGTGATCAACCTCAGGCCAGATCTGATTCAAAAATACTGTGGTCATTTGGATCTTATATTTGCATGGTATGTCTCTGTGAATAACAATGAATTAACAGTAACAGATGGATTTGATCAGCTACCATCTGACCGCTGGAGATAGTATTGTTATTGTTTTGACATATCAACTCTTTAATAGTAAGTTATTATCAACTTAGTCTGGAGAATAGGATTGAAGTGTTATGATTTCAGTTATATGAGCATGAAGAATAAAAATCTTTCAGTTAGCTTAGGAAACAGTCAAGATGAGATTCAAATGTTTGCTGTCAGCCTACTGGAAATGCAAGGACTCACTTCATCCCTGGCAGACTAGTCACAATAGGCACTTTTAATTGTGGGATTTGTGACCTAGATGGTGAGGTTGGGTTCAGGGCCCAGATGTTTGACCTTTGACATCCCTCTATGTGTACACATTCCCCCCCCCCCCCAAAAAAAAAGTCCTGGAGCCTTTATTCTAGTCTGACAGGCGTCTGTTGCTACCCTCCTCAGACCAGGAACCGTTTTCTGCAGAATCCAAAAGCTATAGAGTGGATTAAGTGGCTAGAAGGATACAGAAATCACTGATGTTTAGAATATCCATAGAGAATTTGTGCTGAGAGCAGTGGAGATGGAGAACCAACTGTCATCAGGCTTTGAAGCTCTGATGGGACATCTCAGAACTGAAAAGAAATAACGACAAGCAACACCGTTTTAAAAACAACAACAGCCAGAGCTAAAAAGAAAAAAATGACAAACAACAACAGCAACAACCAAACCTTCAGGAGAGGATCATTTTATACAGCTCAGGCTGACCTGGAACTCAACAGTCTTCTTGCCTCAGACTCCCAAGTGCTGAATTGCTGATGTGTACCTCCATGATGGCTACTCAAAATGACTTTTGGAGAGGAAAGGAAATTATTACAAAACAAACAAACAAGCAAACAAACAAATAAAAAAAGCAAACTTCCAGAGATAAACACAAAGACCTGAAAGTTTAAAGATGTTCTACTAATGTCCATAATGGAAAAAACATTGAAGTAATTTTTAATGTGTGGACCTAGTATCCCATTGAATGGGCAAGCTCACACAGGAGTATTTTCTACCCAGTTCTAGAAGAACCTATTCAGGATGTGAGGTTCCTATGCCTTCCCCCAAGCTTTCTAGTCAATGATGCTAACTGAACTGACTAGGCAACTTGAGACAATGGCACTTGAAGAAGTCAGCCTTGGGCTAGGAAGATGCTCAGAGGGGCACTTGCTACAGAAGCATAAAGACCTGAGCCCGAATCCCTAGCATCCCAGTAAGAAGGTGGGTGTGACTGCAAGTGTGCCTGTAGCTCCAGCACAGTGGATGACAGAGACAGGAGGATTTCTTGTTCTTTCTGTCTGCTAGCCTAGCTCCAGGTTCAGGGAGAGATTCCAACTCAAAAACTAAGTCAGAGGGTGACTATGGAAGACACCCAATATTGACCTTTGCCTTCAGTGTATGTACATATAGTTAGTTACATGTATCTGTGTACACATGCTCACATTTAACACAAACACACAAAGGCACAGACACATGTACAAAAAAAGGAAAACAAAAAGAAAAAATGAAAAAAAGATTAGCTATAACTCCCACATCATCCAAAGCAAGAACTTTTAACTGTTTATTTATCTATCATTTTGCTCTGCGTGTGGGGTGTGTGTGTGTGTGTGTGTGTGTGTGTGTGTGTGTGTGCGCCTTTGATCTCAGGTGCACGTATACATTTATAGGCCAGAGGTTTATGTTGGTATCTCTTCAATTGTTCGCCATCTTATTTTGTGAGACCCAGTCTAGCACGGAGTCTAGAGCGTAGATCTGCTTTAGTGGCCTCCAGTCCAGAGAGCATCCCTACTGCCTCCCCAGTGCTGAGATTACAGGTGTTCACTGCGGTGCTGGGCTCTTTACATGAATACTGGCACCCGAACTCAGGTCTTCAGGTTTGTGCAGCCAGGACTTTACCATCGAGTCCAGTCGTCTTCCTGGACCGTGAAGTTTTGTTGTCATGTTAAAAACTTATTAAGATCCATCAGCATGCACCTCTGTTACAAAATTTTAAATGTACAACAAGGTATGTGAGAAAACCAATGCTTTCTATGGTCCCCAGCTCAGGACCATTCTCCTTCCTTGGAGCAACCCCATTACAGGCTTCTGTGATGCAAATGCCAGTTTGACATGCAAATGGAAATCTTGAACTAAACATTGGGCAGTTAAATGTGCCTGACTCTTCTCAACTTCTTGGAAAGAAAACAACCTAACCTAAAAAAGGTAAAACTTAGGGACATTTTGAGATAATTTTCACATAAATCGACCATGACATACTTGCAAGGATGTAATTTATTTACTCTTTCTGGCATACTGTTTTACAAAACCCTTTTACTAAAACCTGTACATCCTACCAATATTAATGTTATTGCAAAATGTGACTATGGAAATTGGAAAATTTGAACCAAGGATGGAAAAGTTATTGCTGAATAATTTATTTTAACTTGTGGCTTTCAAGAATTGGTGTTCAATAATATTAAAAGAAGTAAATATGAAAGGGCCTGCCTCCACTGTTTATAGAGATGTCGGTCACTGGAGCCTTGGAAAGCACACTGACATCATGCTAATGAAACACCACGAGAAACCCTTTCTGCATTAATTTTTTTTTTTTTTTGGTGATATTATGCCTGTAAATAACATGTCCAGATTGCCTATATCTCCAGGGTTGATGTATACATACCAGTCAAAGGCAGGCAGCCCTTAGGTTGCAGATGTCCTTGCAGCCATGGCCCTTTGGAGACTAAATATTTATGGTGACAGTGAGGCTGTCATGACTTGAGTTAATAAAATTGAATCAGGGTTTTCAGGTCTGGCATACTCTCCTTGCTTAATTTCATTGTGCTCACTCTGGTTCCCATGCTGTAAATCAGGCTGAAAAAATGCCGGCAAGAAGGAAGAGAGAGCAGGGGTAAGAATGTGCAGGACAGCTTTTGTTTATCAGAATGGTTCTTCCCTAGGTGCCTCTTCCTATTCTACAGTTTCCAAGATCTTACTGTTACATTTTTATTTTTAAGAAGCAGATCTAAAACAGATTTGAATTTAGGAACACTTATTAAGGAAAGGAATAAGGCAGGTGGGTATAAAAAGAATGTGTGTGTGTGTGTGTGTGTGTGTGTGTACGTGTGTACACAAAGGTAGAATTCATACACATTATTCCAAATCATATGGACAAGGCCAGTTGCATAATATGTTGCACCTCCCACAAATAAATAGATGGGAGTTCTTTGTTCTTCTCAGAGTAAAGAAAAATGCCATTAATGGTATTAAAATAAGCTTTTCCCTTTACTCTGCATTCTGTACTTCAACCCGTCATTTTGTTCTTATCTATTTTGTTTTACTCTAAGTGATGAAAGGTTTTTAAAAAAAGTAAAATTATTAGCATAAATTTACCATCTCTCTTGTTCTGTGATGCAATGCCAGTTTAAAATGCAAAGGGAAGAATATTCAACTTGCATGAAGAATCCCTGAAAGTGTATTTCTTAACTTGCATGTGATAAACACATATGTGTTTTGTTCTTATCAGAATAGTGGGAAGCATACATCAGATGGATCCAAACTGTTTGTATTTTGTGTCTCAAAGTATGTGTATTCTGTTAACACTTTATCCAGCTTACTGACGAATGAGGAAGGACTGGAAGGAAAAAGAATTCTTGGTTGCTCATCTCTCCTTGTCTTTATGTCATTCTCTTAAGTATAAATGGTTGCTAACGGATGGATGGTCCTAATAACATGGTAGAGTCCCTTTGGCAACATCATTCCCATCCTTCTGCCTTCAAAGCCAGGCCAGGTTAGAGTAGAAAATGGAGCCTGTGGAGACTGGCAGGGCCTGGATTTGCTCATCAAAGTGATCATATGCTTTCCTTGTCCCTGCTCTGAGCCATGCATCACCAATTTACCAGAATTCTGGTTTGTGGGACACCGTGGACTCACCGTGGAAGGGGATGATGTTAGTGAAGGATGAGCTCATCTTTGTGTGTATTTCCTTGTTCACTTTTCCATGGTGTCGCTGAACTTACTTATATAAGTTCAAAACGGGAATTATGAAGGATTTCAAGATGGGAACATCAGAACGTCAGTCCAGGTGCCTGGGTTCTCCTGAGCTGGCATCTGTGCTTTATACAGGATATATATATTGTACATATACAGGATAATATATGTATATATATATATATATATTATCTTTGCTATCCATCTATCTATCTTTCTATCTATCTATCTATCTATCTATCTATCTATCTATCTATCTATCTACCTTAAACTGTGCTTTATACATGGGCTTTATACCCGCTGTCAGCCCTGGGTGTGGAAATGCTTGACAGAAAAGTAGACTTCTGGCTTCTCCTTCCTTATTCGTGTTCCCAGTTCCTCTCTCCAGAGGACTCCAGTACTGGACTAGTCTTCACATAAACACTTGAGCTACTTGGAAGCTGAATACAGGTGTTGAGCCATAGACACACAGAGATCCATATAAACATGGTGATCCATAGTGGTTGGATGCGTGTGGCCACAGACTCTTGGCAGCTTTTCCAAGTGAGAGGAAGGAGACTATTTTTCCAACTCTTGAATCCAGACTGTTCCTAAAGACATTTTAACCGGGAAGAACAATTGTGGAAATTGTTTTTCCTTCCCTCATGGCCTCTGGGAATGTGGTCTTTCTTGAATGTGCACCTTCACAGCTAACCAAAGGACAATACGCTTCATAGTTGACATTGCAGCCATAGCAGTCAAGACCCCTGTGAAGTGGATACCTTGAGCCCTAACCAATGGTCCATCTTGATGTGTATACTGAAGGGAGGTTTCACCAATACACAAACTTCCCAGGAGGCCCATGAAGTGGTGAGACATACGTAATCATTGTTCTGGGGTGACTCGCCGTGATCCATGTACCTATATTAAAAAACATTGAACTGGATACTCCTGCAAGTGGGATTATATTATTCATGTTGTCTGCATCTGGATTTTATTTATTTATTTATTTATTTATTTTTAAATTTTTTTTTTAAATTTATTTTTTTTAAAGAATTACTTTAGGGAAAGTTCTTTTTTTTTTTTTTTAAAGATTTATTTATTTTATGTATATAAGTACACATTGTAGTTGTACAGATAGGTGTGAGACTTTATGTGGTTGTTGTGAATTAAATTTTAGGACTTCTGCTCCCTCCGATAGGCCCCGCTCTCTCAGGCCCAAAGATTTATTATTATAAATAAGTACACTGTAGCTGTCTTCAGACATACCAGAAGAGGGCATCAGATCTCATTACCGGTAGTTGTGAGCCACCACGTGGTTGCTGGGATTTGAACTCAGGACCTTCGGAAGAGCAGTCAGTGCCCTTTACCTGCTGAGCCATCTCACCAGCCCTGGATTTTATTTATGTAATGCTTACCACTACAAACCCTTTTTGTAAATCCATATAGATTCGTCATGTTTTGCTATACTTCCATTGAACAGGCTACTATAATTTATTTGACTTGTTCTCTTATTGATAGTCACATTGGGCTTTGGTCTTATAACCTCTGTTCCAAATGACATTCTCCAACATGTTTCCCAATGTATGTTTGCTGAGTAACTTCATATTTGTGTAAAAATTAAAATTTGATAAGTATTTTATAATGATAATAATTATAAGCATAAACTATTTTCTACAAAGTATTCACCAATTTATACTCCTTCCAACAATTTGTGAGTCACCTTATTTTGCTTTGTCAGTTCAACGTAATTTAAAACTCAAAAACATTTAAAAAAGCAAGACTCTGGAAAACTATGCAAGGGAAAAGGATTTCTAATTGCTACATTGCTTTGTATTCCCTGAACCTCTAATCTTAGCATAAAGTCTTTAATAAAATTTAACTCCTAATTAGTTTAAGAAGATAAACATTAAAAAAAAAACATTTCTTCAGTGGTTGTTACTTAGTTTTTCCATCTGTGAATGACAAACTTACATCCTTTCTTGGATGGTCTAATGGATTATAGCTACAGTTTATAAACTCGTGGGAACCCTTTGAAATTCTAGAAAACAGGTCCCCTTTGCCATAAGCATTAAAATGTCTCTCCCAAGTTATTGTTAACAATGTGTTACGTGGCTGGCAGGAGGAACATTACCTGGCTTGCTTTATGACATTGTTTAAGACATTTCATTCATTAATTTCTCCTTCTAATCTCTGTCTTGTGAACTGTAGCCCAGCCAGACCTCCCGAAGGGCACATTGCAAAACTTTTAAAAAGTCATTTTGTTAGCTACTACTTCTCCCAGAAGTTAATTTACCCATTTAATGTTATTTTTATCCTTTTGCTATTGAGGAGTTGCTACTTCAGGAAGCTGATCCCAAATTAGTTAGTAGCTGGATCTCAATTTGTTGGCTGCAAAATGCAGTTCCCAGCAATAATTCAGCCTTATCTATTTGGGAGAAGCCAAAGAGAAGAACAACACTTTAAAATGATATCATGTGCTGCTTTTCTTGGCTAGATCGATGGTTTAACAGTGTAGGATGTGGGCTCTCATTCTCTACTGACCCGGTAGGCTCTCACAGACTGTCTTACATGGTTGAAGCTGAGGAGCTCCAGACACAGAGACCAGACACATTCATGTCTGGATCTGACCACTGCCAGGCACTCCATGTTTCATCGAGAAAGACAGGATCTAGTCAATGTGTGGAAAACAGTGGAGGCAACCTCCAAAACCCCTCAGAGTAGCTATAGTGCAAAGAGGAGCTATCAATATGAAGTAAAGGATGCAGTCACTTCTTTCTTAGTTAAGAACTCAGTTTGGAGTCTATTTGTGGCACGGTGGCATAGGGCACTGGCAAATACCAGAGAGGAGCTAGTGAACCCTTCCAGGAATATTCTGGAAGGTCTGTAACACAGAACATGCTCTGGTAGGTAAGTTTGCTTGTTGTTGAAATAAAAAATTAGAAAAAGAGAGAGAGGCGGAGGGGGAGTACCCTTTTGGTATTGTTATTGCTATTTTTTTTTAGAAGATTGTATTTTTATTTTAATGTATATAAATGTTTTGGCTACACCCGTTGTCTTAGTCAGGGTTTCTATTCCTGCACAAACATCATGACCATGAAGCAAGTTGGGGAGGAAAGGATTTATTTGGCTTATACTTCCACATGGCTGTTTATCACCAAGGAAGTCAGGACTGGAACTCAAGCAGGTCAGGAAACAGGAGCTGATGCAGAGGCCATGGAGAGATGTTCCTTACTGGCTTGCTTCTCTTGGCTTGTTCAGCTTGCTCTCTTATAGAACCCAAGACTTCCAGCCCAGGGATGGCACCACCCCTTTGATCACTAATTGAGAAAATGCCCCACAGCTGGATCTCATGGAAGCATTTCCCCAACTGAAGCTCCCTTCTCTGTGATAACTCCAGCCTGTGTCAAGTTGACACACAAAACCAGCCTGTACACCCGTGTATGGTGTATGTGCATCACGTATGTGCCTAATGTCCTCAAGGGTCAGAAAATGTTGTCAGATCCCCTGGATCTTGAGTGATAGGTGGCTGTGAGCCGTGATGTGAGGGCTGAGAACCATCCCTGGATCCTCTACAAGAGCACCAGGTGCTCTTAACTGCTGACCCATCTCTCTAGCCTCTAAAGCTTGGTTTTTAGTAATCGGAAGAAGTCTTCCTTTAAACATTGAAACACTTCTGGAAGACATAGTTAGAAATTACTTTCTGGTCTATTCCTCTCCTTATCCTTAGGTAAAATATGAGTTCCCAGGACAGCCTACCTGGGGCACCCTTACAAGCCTGTGTCTGTTCTGTGCTTCAGCCGCCCAGTACCCTCTGACACATCTCAGCTGTGCAGAAACTTTATCCCCGGGAGAAATGGCAGCAGCCTGGGACAGACATCTACTTTTCCTCTTTTTCTTTTTCTCTTGGGTGTTGTCTTCTACTCCCTCTGTCTCTTGGTCCCTCCCTAGTGTTTGTCTGTTAGAAGCTGGAGAGAGCTGTATGGCTCAGCTTTCTAGTGTGCTAAGTCAATGAACACTAAGGAAATGAGCCGTGTCTGGTCAGAGCAGTGACATTTTCCAGGTGCAGTGTGCGAGGCAAATGCCCTCTTATCTTGGTATCTCTCAAAGGTGTATTTGCAGCTCTTAACTCTGTTTGCATCAAGTAGATACGTGTAAGTGGTGGCTGGGTGAGTGGTGGGCTGGTGAAGTGCTGTAAATCTTGACGAGACACTATTTCTAAATTGTCCACTGCTCTGCACACACATCCCATAATATGTGAGGTTTTTTTCCCATGAATAGAGAGTTTCTTTTCTAGGAAGAGCTCTTAGATGACCTCACTGGTAGAGCGACTTGGGCCACAAAATGGCTGAACCTTCTTCCTGCCTCTGTGACAGTAGGCTTGAGGTATACAGCTGTGCTTCTTTAACTTAAAATAAAAAAATTAAACATGGCTGGTGGGGCCGTGGAGTGTCTTTACTATCCAGCACATGGATCTTCAGTAAGTGAAAGCATTTTGTGAGTGAAAACAATTTTAGATATCCACAAGTTGACAGTGTTATTATTTTGGAGATAGGGTCTGTTGTTGCTTATGACGATCTTAAACTTGGTTATGTAGTAAGACTGGCTTTGAACTCATGATCTTGCTTCTCCACTTCCCAAGTACTGACATTACAGGCTTCTACCACTACGCCTGCTCATAAGCTGATATTAGTTTGGATGTTTTCTAAAGATAAATCATGAGAATTCACGCTTAGTATATGTGATAAGAACATCTCGGGCTGGTGAGATGGCTCAGCGGGTAAGAGCACTGACTGCTCTTCTGAAGGTCCTGAGTTCAGATCCCAGCAACCACATGGTGGCTCTCAACCACCCGTAATAAGATCGGACGCCCTCTTCTGGCATCAGAAGACAGCTACAGTGAATTACACTGGAGCGAGTGGGGCTGGAGTGAGCGGGACCAGCAGAGGTCCTGAGTTCAGTTCCTAGCAGCCACACACATGATGGCTCACGGCCATCTGTACAGCTACAGTGTACTCATACACATAAAATAAATAAAATAAATCTTTAAAAAAAAAAACCCAAACATCTCATATCTTCACGACACATAAAAAGCATTATTACAAATTACCGAGACATACCATTTTCAAATTAAAAAAAAATCTCTTCCTACTTCCGGTTCAGAAGTCAGATTCCTGGTGGCAGTGCCAAAGTGAGGTCGTGGGAGAGCAAAGATTAGTCAGTATTTCACTTCTCAAAGGTTCTCAGCTGGAGTGTGAGTCTGAGGCCACAAACAGGGTGAGACTGAGCATGACTTTCCAAACTCCTGACCCCTCCCCCATCTGAACAACCTGTCAGATCTGCCAAGTGTAGCCGAGGTAACTCCTCAAAATTTTAATTGCAAATTTATTTTTAGTCCATAAAAGATGTCACATCTTGATATAGATTCCGGCTTCTTTCTGAAAATGCTAACTAATTAAAGATGGCAGTCTTGGCAATGAGGATCTTCACAGTCACTTTCTTTGGAGTGCCAAAACTGTTCTCATGTATGGGCATGTGTGCCCGCACTGACACATACAAGACACACCCACACTGCCTACACTTGTCTGTACCAGAGTCTCACTTCCAGAGGAAAAGCCTAGACAAGCTGAGAGGGTGTGGTTGGGTTAAGTCTGCGCTGAGACCACCAAGTGTCAGCTGATGGGTCAGAGCAAGGCTCTTGGATGCCTGCCTTTCTCATGACACGACTAAATGTGCTCTGCTTGGGTGTTCCCTGACAGATGGGAATAATAATAACACTACTTGGGTAAGGAGAGCATTGTCCTGAGGCGTGGCATCCTTCTGACTTCCTGCTTCAAATGGAGCACTTCCTGCTTCCCAGCTGAGGGATGCGTCACGTGAAAAGATTGTAGGACGTGACACCGGGGCCAGTCAGCCTGTAATTATTTAGATGGCATAGGCGATAAATTTGTTTTTGGCATGCTGCCCATCCAGGTTAAGCTAGAATATACCGGCAGGACTAGAAATAGCTGGTGGCCAGCATCTTGTCCCTTTGTCATCTCGTACTTTCAACAGCTGAGAGAGACGTACCAGTGTAGTCACGTTTATGAGGACTCTCATCCCACAGCTGAGTAGCCTGTGCCTATTTCTGTTCCTTGTGCATTTTGGCAAGTGGAAAGCCCTTTTAGAGTTTATTCTCATTGAGAGATTGATGAGTATTTTGCATATGCTGAGAGACACCTATGTATGATGTAATAGTGCATCAAAGTATGTGGCCAATGGTACAGTCATTCCAGAAAATTGCCCAGGGTGTATAAGGAAGAAGGCTTATATTGAGTATGTCCTTATAGAACACCGTCATTAGCATTTGTATGTGCCAAGTGCCATTTTGTGTGTGTGTGTGCACACAGTTTTGTTGATTCCTGATGGTGATCTTGTGAAGTAAGAATAACTATAAAAAATAGCTGTATGTATCATGCTTGCTACAGGCCTGTCATTCTGCTAAGCAGGTGTCTTATATGTACTGTCTCATTTAATCCTCCTAGACAGCAAAGGTTATAATCCTATTTTATAAGTAAGAAAATGAAGACGTGGGACTGGAGAGATGGCTTAGCTGTTGACAGGATCCAGGCTCAGTTCCTATCACCCTCAGGCAACACATAGCTGTCTGTTAACTCCAGTTCCTGGGAATCTGATGCTATCTGCTGCCCTCCATTGGCACCAGGTATGCATGCAATGAGTCAGTGTACATGTAGGCAAAACACTCAATAAACATAAAATAAAAATAAACAACCTATAAAAAAAAAGGAAGGGAAAGAAAGGTGCTAACTGAAGAAGCTGCCCTGTGCTGTGTAGCTCTGGAGGTGAGGACCTAGGCTTCCCACGAGCTCTGTCTACTTCGGACCAAGGTTGGAGATTTAACGTTGAGTTAAAGTCAATGGACACGCAGTACTTCCTGGGCTGGTCATATGCCTGTGTGGTCCTGAGGTGAGGAGTAAAGCCTTATCCATGCAGACAAGAAAGCTGCTGCTGTTTGTATGTTAGTCCTTTCCCATGACATATCATTTCACACAAGAAATGTTCTGGGCATGGTGGCAGGCAGGTGGCTCTCTCTGAGTTCAAGGTCAGCCTAATATACATAGAGAGTTCCAGGCCAGCCAGGGCTATAGTGAGACTCTGTCTCATTAAAAAAAAAAAGAAACAAGTGTCCGTCTGAAGGCCTTCACTCTGATGGAAGGAACCATTTTATCTCCCTGTCTCATGATGAGAAAGAGCATCTCCCCCAAAGTGTTTCAAGCTAGCCCTGAACCATAGGCCCATGGGGCTGAGACAGGTGAATCACAAGTTCAAGGCCTGCCTGGGCAACTTAGTGAGACATGATCTGAAAACAAAAAATAAAAAGAGGGCTGGTGGGGTTGTGCTGTGGTAGAGAGCTTGCCTAGCATGCACAGATCCTGGGTGCAGTCCCTGGCATGCCCAAAAAGCATCTTCCTGAACTGGAAGGTGGCGTTTATCAATAGTCTAAACATTGAGGAGCTGAGGCAGGAGGACAGAGAGCATGGGCTACACAGTGAGTTCAAGGCTGACTTGTTTTAGGCAGTATTCTGTCTCAACAAAACAACGCAAAAGCTGTCTTCCCTTTGTTCCTTTGACCACACTTTCCAAGATGAAGGCCATTATGTCAAGATGACAGAGGCATCTAAACTGCTCTAGGAAGAGGGGATGAAGGGCACCCCAGCTTTTCCCTTTCTTGTTTACCTGCAGATTCGTATTCTAAAACGAGTGACTTAAAAAAAAAACCAAAAAACCAAAGGTAATATGATGTGCGTGAGCCAGCTCTTAGCTATTCAGTTTACAGCCAAAGAAAAGAAACATTTAGAGAATTTCACACTGGTATAAAGTTAATGTCTTAAATAAAATCAATAGTATTTGAGATGGGATAGAGCTCAGTGGTGAAGTATGTGAGCTATAGTATGTGTGCCCTGAGTTCAATTCCTGTTAAAACAAAAACAATAAATATGAAAGAAAATAAATAAATACATAGATAAAAACAAACTTAACAGCATTCTAAGTATGTTGGTGATGATGAGGCCAATGTTTGACTTTTTTACCCATGTGTGTGTGTGTGTGTGTGTGTGTGTGTGTGTGAGTATATATATATATGTATATATATATATATATAGTAAAAATATATATTGGTTTTATATATATAATTATATAATGTATAACCATATAACACACACAGTACATAAACATACACATGCACACATATATGTGTGTATTATATATACATATATGTTATATATGTATATATTAATGTGTATATGTATATATTATATATACATATTATATATAAACATATTTTGTGTATATATATATATATATATATATATATATATATATATTATGTTTTTTGTAGCATCTGTTGACTGGAAGTGTGATTCCAGAAGACTTTCTATGGTCAGGGACACTCTGGGGGGCTCATTTACATTCTTACTTTCTAAAAAATACTTTGTAGGTACTGCTTATGGTAAATTAGAAGAACATGCTGACTTTCCTTATAAAGTTATATATTGGCTTTATCACCATTCTGAGCTTCAAGGAGAAAATTCCATTTTTAATTCATAGAATATCTATCTATTATATATGGTATATAAATATATACCATGGTATAAATGAGATAAAATATAATGTGGACAAAGGGCTCAATGAAAAGACTCTCTAACTTGTAAGATAAGTCATATACATATAAAGGACTGAATATGACATTGAGCAGGAAATTAGTGGATCAAGAAATGATAAAATGACCAGCGTCTCATTTCCTGCCTTCTTATACACCAAAAGCCCAATTTCTCTAGTACTCTGCCTGTGTTCCATCTCTAATTCAGACCTTTTTAAAAATGTTACTTCCTCCACTGAAACTTTTGAATGTGAGAATAATTCTGGTCAGTTCATCTTTGGATGCAAATTGCTCATTGCGCACACTCCTTCCATTAAGCATCCGTGTCTGCCCTCTTTGGGCTTGTGTTTAGATCTGTTCCCATGAAAGTCGTATCTAGGGATCACAGCCATCTGGCAGGCACATAACTACCTCTAAAGAAAGATCTTCCTCCAGGGAAGAAAGCTGTTTTAGCTGATCATATAGTTCTGGAAGGCAGAGGAACAAGCGGGTGCCCACTGGATAGGACAGGACAGCTAAAGCCACCTGGTTATCAGTAGATTATCATGTACATCAGCAGCTCCAAGACCCCTCCTTCCCTATAGTGATAAGCTATTTGTTCTTTGGTTTCCTGTGCCTTTCTCTTAGTTTTGGGCACTTTCACCATCTACCTTGTAGAACTATCTACAGCACTGGATTGAACTACTCAGAGGAAAGGCCATATTTTAGAACAAACACTGAGGAAAAAGTCCAGGACTGGTGACTGTCACATGGTGAAACACAGTTATTATTTATGAAGTAAGTTTTCATGAATAATATCAATTGTAAGGAGAATAGTGCCATTTTTTAATAAGAAGAAATTCTACTGGGACAGCACAAGTGAGGTGGTAGCTTCCCCCCTTCCTCTCCCTTTCTCCTCCTTTCTCTCCCCCTCCTTTCTCTCCTCTTTGACCTCTTCCTCTTTCTAGTTCTTACAGAAATTGTCTGGAGAAGTCTTGGCCCTGTTGGGTCTTAGGGATTGTGGTGGTTTGAATATGCTTGGCCCAGGGAGTGGAACTATTAGGAGATGTGGCCTTGTTGGAGTAGGTGTGGCCTTGTTGGAAGTAATGTGTCCCTGTAGGGGGTGGACTTTAAGACCTTCTTCCTAGCTCCGTGGAAGACAGTCTTCTCTTGGCTGCCTTCCAAACAGATATAGAACTCTCAGCTCCTCCAGCAACATGCCTGCCTGGATGCTACTATGTTGCCAGCCTTGATGATAATGAACTGAACCTCTGCACCTGTAAGCTGCCCCAATTAAATTTTGTCCTTTATAAGAGTTGCCTTGGTCATGGCATCTCTTCACATTATCCTAAGACAGGATTCATTCAGTATACACTCCTTTACAAATGTCTAGGCATTCTTACAAGAGATCTTACAAAGGCATCTCCAAGACCATTGTCCCTAGATCTGAAGATCCCAGCATGACCAGCCATGATTTCTTTGTTGCTAGCTTCAAATTGGACCTTGACAGAATTTTGAGGGAAGGTTCACCTGATAAATTAAGTTGATCTTTCCTCAGAAAAACATAACATATACGTAAAAGTGTGGATGTAATCTTAGGTCTGGTGACAGCCATTGATCTCAAGAGCTAATGACCATGATTTAAACTAATGATCTCCATTTTTAAGAAATACTGAAATAGATGGCATTTGACAAGACATGGCTGTTTACTGCTGGGCCCCACCATGTTCTAAGTACTCTTGAGTGATTACGTGATTGTAGAATGATTGAATGGTTATTGCCATTTCAAAATGCCCACTTAGAATTTAATTCTTAATGAGGGAACAGTTCCACAGCAGATATCCAGTCTGCATGTTGGCCAAGAATGCACGCACGCGCGCACACACACACACACACACACACACACACACACACACACGCTTGATTGAAAAGTTTGAGTTTCCTGAAACTACACGGCCCGCCATAAATGCATTATATTTATTGTCCCTTATTTTTTCCATCATATTTTCTTTTACAGAGAATACCTGCCATGTTGTATATATCATTTATTAAATACCTACTGTATACCTACCACACACACACACACACACATATATCACACACACACACAGAGACATAGACATAGACACACATACATACACACATATATATGGAGGGAGAGAGAGAGAGAGAGAGAGAAGGAGGGAGGGAGGGAGGGAGGGAGGGAGAGAGATTTGTATATGGGAAATATTCTGAGAAATGGGGTTTCCAGAGAAACACAAGCATGGACTTTCTCTCAAGAAAATTATAGAATGTTGTGGTGATATTAATGTTCACTAAATGTTGGGTCTGAATTGGATTATATTCAAGCTTGAAGCCACAGAGAGAGAATTCACCCTCAGGTAGGCTTAGCTTCAGGAAAGAGGTGATGCTCATACTGAGCTTTGAAAGGCCGGTTGGGATTCAGAAGGCTGAAAAGGAGCAAAGAAGGAACTCATTGTCTCTCTTCCAGCTACCCACTGTTACATAACAAGCCACCCCAAACACAGCTACTGGAACAAGAACACATCTTTGTTTTGCTTATGAACCTGAAATTTGAAGAGGGTTGTAGAGTGTGAGGGGAACCAGCTTACTGTCCTCTGGGACGGCTCCGGCAAGATAGTAATCAACTGAAGGCCAAAGTGGCCTGAGCCGTTGGCCAGAGTGCTATGTACAGACTTTCCCTGCCACTGCGTGGCTTCTTCCCAGCATGGAGGCTGCACAACAAGGGCTAGGGTCGCAAGAGAACCAGGCTGGAACTCTTCATATTCTCTGACTTGCCTTGGAAGTCACCCTCTGCCACTTTCATCACAGTCCAAGTCCAAAGGGAGAAGGTGACACTTTTAAAAGGAATGCAGAGGAATGTGCTTCGGGAGGAGCAGGTGGGATGGGAGAGAGTGGAGCCATTTCGGAGGCATGGCCTGCCACATAGGCCTGCAAGAATGGGAGTGAGGCTCCAGAGGTGGCCCAGTTAGCATGCTGAATTGTAATCCTGGGTGGAACTGTGTGTTGCAAGGAGCCTGTGAAAAGGGAGGAGTCTCTGTAAACAGCACTCATTGACCTCACTGTAGGGGGTAGAGTGCTTTGTGAGGATGTCAAGCAGCACCATTAGCTGGGAATTTCTTACACCAGTCTTGGCTATGGACTAGAGGGAGAAAACAGACAAAAGAAACAGGAGAAAAGACAATGCTAGGGAACATCTGATGCTGAGAAGCATTGGGTCAGGGGCACAGGGGACAGTGAGGCAGCGGTGAAGACCTGATTTGAGCCAAATGGAAATATAGGCCTTATTCGTAAAGGGACTGGTAGAAGTTTCCCAACAGAATCTGCCAGGGGTGGTCAAAGCATGCACGCTTGGATAATTAGTGTTTCCTGAGACCCCACAGTGACTTCTGTGCACATTAGCGACATACTCCATGGAAGTACATTTATAAAATTAGGACCTAAGTGTAATTGATTGTGTGGTTGCCTTGTTTATTTTAAGTGCATTCCTTGGTACCTTACCATAGGTTTTATAACTCTTTATCACATTTTATGACATCCCCACAATCCTGAGAGATGGTTTTAAATTTTAATTAACAGACAAACAGACAAACACACACACACACACACACACACACACACACACACACACACTCCTAAAGGCAGAAAGGCCTCAACCTGGAAGTCTTATCTCAGTGGTCTAAGCTGGACCCAAGCCCTCAGTGCAGGACCCAAGGCTAATCGTTGAGATCTCATGGCCTTTAGGTGCCCACTGGGAGGATAGGCTCTGGTTATGAAGAGCCCGGGAGTACAGACACCCAGGCCTTTTTCTAGAAAGGCAACCTCAGCTCTTTCGTGGAGACACTTCACCCTGAGCTCCCTCAGCTCCTTCCTTTCTCACTCCCACAGGGAATCAGCTGTGTGTCCTCAAGCACAAGATTCAGTGGCCTTTATTGCTATGTTGCCTTCGACTGTCTCTAGTAGTCAGGAAATTATCCGGGAGGAAACTATACAACTGGATAAAACAATATCCAAACCAAACCAAAATCCAAACAAACAAAAGAAAGCCCTGGTTAGAAAACTCAGCCACCTTGTGTCCCTGTGACTTTTGGCTGGCAGGAAAGTGTTCCCTCAGAGGGATCACTCAGACCTTTGGCATGTAGTACTTGCTCCTTACATTTGATTTCATAGATGGGGACCTGAGGGCTTTGGTAATTTTACATTTACGTTTTAATGCCTATAAAAAACATACATGTTTTAAACCTTACAAAGAGGAAGGTATACATTTAATATGATCTTTGGAATAGAAAACATTTGCTAATAATCTTCATGTTCAGTGTGTAATGTCAAACAAACATGGAGGCTAAGCATGCTCAGACCCTGTACGAGCTTTTAATACACTGGCATCTTTGAGAATTTGCTAAATACTAATGTAGCTTTTTTTTTCTTTTTCTCTTCTTTCTGTCTCTTCCCCTTATTGCTGTTGGAGAAGCCCTATTTGCTTGTCTGCTGTCTATCTTCTATCTATCTATCTATCTATCTATCTATCTATCTATCTATCTATCTATCTTTCTAATCTATCTATCTACTTACCTTTTCATTCATTTCTTTATGTATTTATTTGAGATAGGTCTTATAAATCTTTGACATGCTCTGTAGCCAAAAGCCCCTTTGAGTTTCTGGGCTCCCTGCCTCTGCCTCCCTCCTAATACTGGAATTACAGGCATACACTGTGACCCAGGTGTATGCAATGTTGAGGGTTGAACCCAGGGCTTCACTGTGTCAGCAGGCAAGGACTCTATCAACAGAGCCACATATTCAGACCTACAACTTCTCATGTTATTGGGAAGAAAGAAAGAACACTATAACCAAGCTTACGAATTGTCTGATGGAAATACAAATATCAACGATTTGGGCACAAGGCATTCTGGGAGTCATCACTGACAAGTATTAACATGCTTGAGCAGTAGGGATCCCGTGGTGATTCCCAGCCAGGCTAGAGCTGCTTTGAGTCATATACTAATAGAAAGGCTCAGAGCTTTTTGGATCTTTACAATGTCTAGTTGAGCAGAGTGTGTTTTGCAATAAGCCGTGGCTAAATACATCACAGGCCTAGTCACCCTTTCTTACACATGAAAGGAACCACGGTTGGGACACTTCATAAGACGGCTGACGGCTTAGAGAATGTCCCTGCACGTGCTATTTTGAACAGTGCCAGCCAGTTTCAAGTGGGCAAGATTAAAATGCAAAGTAAGCCCAGGTTAGTTCTTCTCCTTAATTAGTTGTGATGTTTGCCAACCAGCAGGAAGGAGATAGAATGTGGCATGCAAATTACTTAGAGCTCTTGGGACTAAGACGTCCTGACATGACATAGGCAGAACAGCGGCTGGCTCCTCAGTGGTACTGGGATGAATTTGGCAGCCAGGGAGGGAATACTATGAAATGTTTCTGAAACATTGTCTACTTACAAGTAAACTGAAGAATCGGTAAGATATTTATGAGACCACACTTCTAATACATGTAACTAATTAGCACCAACTGCATTCACTGCGTTGCTGCCACGTCACCAACGCATTATTTTACAACTTTTTATCATCCCCTGGGAAGCTCCAGTCCCATGACTCCCTCCTGCAGCCCGTAGGAACTGCTCTTAGGATGGCAGGAGCTTAGAGGGAGAGATGGAGGCCTTGGGTTCAAACACCAGCAGCTGAGGGATCCTTGCAAACCTGCACTCTTGTTTGCAACAACATAGTAATGCCCCTTTTATAACAGCTACCTTTCTCTCTCTGTCTCTCTGTCTCTTTCTCTCTCCCTTCTCCCTGCGCCTTTCCCACTTCCCTTCTCCCTCCCCTTCTCCTTCCCCTCCCTCTCCTCCTTCCTCTCCCTCTCCCTCTAGCCTCTCTCATGAAGCCCCCTCCTTCTTCTCTGTCCCATGCTGAAGTTCCAATGCAGGGCCTCACACACCCTAATGTGAATTCTACCTCCACTACAGCCTCAACCCCTTTGAAGACTTTTAAAAACAACCTTTGGATGGCGCAATTAAAACACCTCAAAGTCCCCCCATTTCAAGTACAGTCACGGACTTAGCCTCTCACTGAGTGCCAGGGCCAGCCCCATAGTTAGTCTCACAGCAGCTTGGTGCTTCCTTCCCGTTAGGTCCTGGTGGTCTGTGAACAGTGACTTCTGTTCCTCCTCTGGCCCCAGGTGATGGCCATTGACTCAGATTTTTCCTTTATACATTTGTTTCTTCTGAACATTGCATGAAGATAAACTTGTACAAGGTACAGTTTCTGCATCCGTCCAAGTTATGGCTTGTCTGAGCACTGGCTTTTTATTCTATTCTTATTTTTATTTTTATTTTTTAAATCACTGAGCAGTGTTCTTCTGAATGGCTATACCCCATTTATCTCTCCATTCATTTGAAAGTTTTTTGTTTGTCTGTTTTTGTGGTTGTTTTGCATTTCTTCACCTGTGAATTCTAGAGGGATGGATTGTTGGAGGATCTCTGTGATCCTTGCCTTCTAAGAACCTGTCTAAAAAAACAACTTCAGGAGCAAATCTAAGTTTGTATTCAGTAAATACTTGTTGAGCCAGCACAGCCCTGGGCAGAACTGACAGAGATGGGCCTATACTCTTAAAATCTTTACTCGTACATCGGAGAAAATCCCTCTTCATAAATATATAATTTTTGTTGTTGGGTCAAAGAAACAGACATGTAGGACCCACGCGGACATGTAGGACCCACGTGGAAGTGGTGTTTGACCGTAAGCAGCTGTATGTGTCCTCTCCCTTGACCATGCCATTCCAGGTAGGCTCTGTGCTCCTCCCTAGTGCTCCCATTCTATTCCAGAGTTGCTTGTTTGTTTTGCCTCGTCTTGCTTTCTTGGAAATATGAGCAATGGGGGTGGTGATGGTGATGATGATGGTGATGGTGGTGATAATGGTAATGATGATGGTGATAATGGTAATGATGATGATGGTGGTGGCGATGGTGCAGCAGAATGGTGTCTCTCTGTTGTGCCTGGTGAGATGGCTCAGCGAGTAAGAGCACCGATTGCTCTTCCAAAGATCCTAAGTTCAAATCCCAGCAACCACATGGTGGCTCACAACCACCCGTAATGAGATCTGATGCCCTCTTCTGACATTAGAAGACAGCTACAGTGTACTTACAATAAATAAATCTTTAAAAAAAAAAAAAAAAAAGAAAAGAAAAGTCAATGGCAACTTGATGAGAGAATGCCTGGATGCCTCTCATTCTGGCAACAATCAGGAACGGAGGGGAGTGGAGACATGCCGTGCCCTCCCTGTCTCAAGTCCCCAAGATAGCTCGTTCTTGGCCTCCCTCAGAGTTGGCATTGTGTGGCTTCTCCAGAGTGAGACAGGGCAAAAGGAAAGTCCATGGCTTCAGGTCCTCTCTACTCCTCAGTACACAGCCTCCACACAGCTCCTCACCTGTCATTAGCATCTTAATTGTGTTCCTAGGGTTACTCTGAGGCCAGACTATTTAGGGAAACAACTTGAAAATGATCTTGCGTGGGTAGGTGACTAGGTCCAGATGCCAGGAGTGGTGACAGAATGGCTTCTCTAGCCTGGGCGCAGTCTTGCCACCACCCTGCTTCATGCCATCAACTCCTCCTAGACTCCTGCCCTAGGCCATCTTGCCTGACCAGAAAGCCAAGTGTGGAGGGGACAGCACACATCCTGTGTTTCCTGGGCTGAAGGTGGAGGAGAAAGACCCAGGAGGTTGAACCAGACAAGGTGCTTCATGCGGAGAGGGAAGCAGGCGGCTCTTGGGAGCTTTCTTGGTTGCTTGGCTGCTAGCTGGAGTCAGGTGAGAATCCTCTTTCATCACTGGAACCAAATCCTAAAGAGAGAGCAGATGTGAACACATCTGGTCTTAGAGATCACTTGAGGCTTTCATTATGCTTAAGGTTATATTATTCTTTATAAAAATACAGATGTGTAATCTATTAGTAGCTTCGTGTGTTAGCTTTGTCCATTTTGGATGACTGAGGAGATTCATCATGGGTTTATTTTCATGGCTGTTGACTGGTTGGGTCTATCATGTGAATTCATTGTGTAGATAGATGACAGCCATCATACTACTATGGTGAGTCCACTGTGGGTTCCTGGTACCTACCCTTTACAAAGGATTATCACTGGGGTGGGCTGTGACCTTTGAGATGTCCTTCTTTCCTTCCTTCCTTCCTCCTTCCCTCCTTCCCTCCCTCTCTCCCTCCCTCCTTCCTTCTTTCCTTCCTTTCTTCCTCCCTTCCTCTCTCCCTTCTTCCTTCCTTCCTCTATTTTTCCTTTTTTTCTTTTCTCAAGACAGGGTCTCACCATGTAGCTCTGGCTGTCCTGGAACTCATTATGTAGACCAGGCTGAGATCCTTTTCTTAATGATAGACAAAAACTTCTAACTGTTCATTGGAAAGAAATTATCCTGTGTTTGAGTTGATTCTATGAGTGAAGAGTCTCTTTACTGTTCAAAATAAGCTTACATTTGAGGCAGCTCAGACACAGTCAACCAGTTCAAAGCCATGCATGGAGCTGCTGTCTGGGCTGCTGTCATTGTAGAAATTTAAGAAACAGGCCTACTCATGTGAATCAAAAGTCATGATACTTCCCCTTTAACATGCCACATTTTATCCACATGAGCTTCCTTCTGTTGAGTGGTAGTTTCATTTTTAGTGTAGAAATCAAGTTTAATTAAAACTTACTTGCTATTTAAGATGATAATTTGTTTGATTTAGCATTCTTAATTACCTTGGGTAAATTGCCCACATAATTCATTTGTTTGTTAAAGTATTACTATGCCATTTGCATATTTTGAACGATACCACTTTAATGAAATGCTGGGGTGGAGTCAGGGCAGATGGTAAGGGGTCCGCCCTGGTTTGTTTGTTCAGCTGGAAGATCTTCATCATTCCGCTTACTGAGTTTTTGTAGAAGATTAAAGTCTTTAAAAGCTTCAGGGTTGGAAAATTATTAGTTATGATGTGTCTGGGGGAAAGGGTGGCCATGTAGTCCCTGTGAGCAGCATTTGAGTCCAGCCAGAGCTGACCCCCTAGGAACCCTGTAGGAACCCTTCTTAGAGTCACAAGGTCTCTTCAACACCCAGGCCTACAAACTTGAGGCTGTGTGGATGTTCATCCTATGTCTGACACACTAGGGGAACTTACAAATAGCTGCAAAACTTGCCTGAATTAGTGATAAAAATGTGATGTTGACAGATGGTAGTCGTTTTATTATTCTGAGTGTAGGGTGCCTATTAGCCAGTCCTAACAACCAACCATCTATGAGGGAGGACTTTAGGAGCTCTCACGCAGAAGCAGAGAAGGCTGATTTCATATTTTATGTCTATTATTTTAGGCTTTATTTATGAATTCTAGCTCATGCCTGGAGAATTGCTAGTTTGAGTACTCTTCAGGCACGCCCCTTTCCTTAGCAGAGAGGAGTGAGGGGTGTAGTCAGGCTCTAGAAAACTGCTGGTTAGCATGGCATAGTCTCTGATTTACTGATATTTAAGCAATTCAGTCTTGTCATTGGTTTCCCTTAAACTCTAGAAGCTGGTTTATAGCTTCTGACTATGAATAGCAATGATGAGGAGGATAAGGATGAAGATGATGAGGATGATGATGAAAATCATCACACCAGGTTAGACATCTCCAGCATCTCTACTGCCTGTAGTGAAACTGGGGAAAATACCCCAAGAAGCCCACATTAGTATTACTTATACCCTCAAATCAGCTCTGAGTTGTATGACTGAAAGATGGCTCTCATACAGGGGATGCTCTGTCTTTTAGTCTAAGGGACTGTTCATAGGAAAAGTGACAAGCATTTTCCAGGACACAGTAACAAGGTAAAGGAATGGCAGGGTTACTTTTTGACCACAACCTCTGGACCTATGCTTATGGCAGGAAACTGCTCCGCTTAGCTCCTTGTTAAGTCTGCCACTTCAGATAGCCTGTACACATGAAGGCCCTCTTCCTGGTGCCCCGACAGTATGGCATGTCCTTCGGTCCCTTGTCAGTCCTGGTGGGAAATGTCTCCTAAGGTTCAGGAGACTGGTTTGATCACAGATGTAATTCTGGGCAAGTTGCTTGGTCCTCTGAAGAACCTAGAGTTGGCAGATGAGTTCCATGTATTGAAAGTCCTTCCAACTCAGCTTTGTGGTCTAGATGGCATAGGTCTCTATGGCCTGTGATCTGTATGGTTTTACAGGGTCTCTAAACATCCATGGGGGGTGGCGGGGAAGACTAGTTATTGGAGCCACATGCCATCAGAAGGCATAGATTCTGGCTAACCAGTCTTATTGGGAGCCAACCCTTCCCTCCCCAGTGCTCTCAGTTCTGTGAGTCAGGAAAATGTCAGTAGAATGAGCCTGTGACCTGCCCTGCCCTATGTATTCAGCCCATTGCTGTACTTGGTTCAAGGGAAGCTGGGAAGGATTTTAGCGCTAAAAGCTCCAAGGTTGTGATCTTTTAAAGCACAACGCAGAGGACAGAACAAGAATCCTTTAATCTTATTGGACTCAAAGGAGAAGACTAAACACAGTGGCTTTTAAAAGTTGGTAATATTTTACATTACCAAGAAGCTTCTCTTAATTTTATTTTTAGTTCTAAAGTAAAAGCATTCATATATATTGAAAGTTCAAACAATATGCGGAAGCTACATTATAAAAAATGTTCTGCCCACTCCCCCCACCCCAAGCTGTCCACCACCTATACTTGTATTTGTACGTTCCCAGGAAAGTCTCTATGTATATGTCAATACAGCTTTTACAAAAGGGCGTTGAGATCGAATACTACTGCTTGTGTTTTCCTTATGCTCCTTCATGGCTGTTCTGCACTAATCTGTGTAAACCACAGGAAGGTACATGCTCATTAGAACAACACCAGGAAGCTTGTGTGGCCGTATAGACAGAATGCATAAAAGCAGTAACTCTGTCACAGTACCACTTTGGAACACATGTCACTTTTCTGATTTTAGAATGTCTCTGAGCACTAATGGGTCAGAAAACATCACAGTGTTAACTTTGTCATAGCCTGGGCCCCAGAACAAAGATAACCTTCTCTTTTAAGGTACCCTCTGCTAGGTCCTTTGGTAAATGAAAGTATATTGTCAGTACGCTAATATTTCTCAGACTGTATACTTAGATGTATTCTTAGGGTAATGA
Source organism: Montemys delectorum (assembly GCA_019843815.1). Lineage (NCBI taxonomy): Eukaryota > Metazoa > Chordata > Mammalia > Rodentia > Muridae > Montemys > Montemys delectorum. The sequence continues at coordinate 46,970 of JADRCD010215063.1, forward strand.
TTACTGTGTGTCCAGCATAGTTTGGAGTCATGATTCAATTTAAAGTCGTATAACCCATTATAACAGATATAGAAAATATTGTCCCATGAGATAACATGACTTGTCCATTCAGACAGTCATAGCATCTGCATATAATGGGACTCTCATTTCTCTGACTTTATGCCTTTTATTTATTTTTTCCTGTGTTATTACACTGGCTAAGGTAACTCAATTAGGAGCACGCATCCTTTTCCTATCATTGATTTTAGAGGAACTTTAGCACTTAACCATTAAATATGATTTCAAGTATAGACTGAGGAAATCTATGTTTTATTTGCTGAGAGATTTTTTTTCATGAAGTCACTGAAATTACAAAGTACTTTTATTTTGCAATTTTATTTTTTATTATTGATCACACTTTATTATTATTGATGACATGTTGTAGTCTTATATTTTTTAAGTAAACTTAATATTTATGCAAAATATTGATTTTTCTTTCTATACATGGCCAACTTAGACTTGATAATATTTGTTAAGGATAGTTAGGTCTGTGTTAATTGATACTGACCTCCAAGTCTCTTTTCATAAAGTATTTCTTTCAAATTTTGGTTTCAGGTTTACCATAGCCTCAAGATAGGTCAAGGGAATTCCATCATGCTCTTTTTTTCTGACAAAGTAGTATAAGATTTAAGTGTCATTACTTTTAAAGGTTTGGCTGAATTTACCATGAAGCCCATTGTCCTGGAGTTTTCCTTATTGGAAGGATTTTGAGAACCTGCTCAGTTTATAAATAGAGATGGAACTATGTAGGGTTTTCAATTGCTTTGTGTGTCAGTTTTGGTAAATTGTATTCTTTCAGGTAATTTGCTTACTTTATCGTAAGTCTTAGATTTTATTGACATAAAATCGTTTGTTTAGTTATTACCTCAATGTAGTGGGATTTTTAAAGAGATCCTTCATTTCTTATACTGGCAATTTCTGCTGCTTTCATTTTAGATTTTTCTTCACGAGTGTGGTTAGAAATTTATTGATTTCTTTCAAAGGACCAATTTTTGGTTTCATTAATTTTTTTCTATTGTTTTTCCATTTCATTGATTTCTGCTCTTAAGAAAAAATTCCTTCCTTCTACTTACACTGGATTTATAAACAATTGCCCTGTTTTTGTTCATAAAGATGGGAAATGGAGTTCCGGCCTTTCAACCTTTCTTCTTTTCTACTGCAAGCACTTCCAGCCTCTTGCTTCCCTGAGCTGTGTTTTGTGATGCTCGGACACTGCCCCTCGGTGTGTTCTCCTTGTCACCCAGAGCATCTCATGTTTCCTCTGTGGTCCCTTCCACTGGCTATAAGTTCTTCTTTTCCTTATGAGTTCCTTAGACATGTGTTATTTTGAGTTTTCTGAGTATCTTGTGGCTATTGATTTGAATAAATTATTACCCAAACATATTTTGTAGTATTTCAGCCTATGGATATTCACAGAGACTTGTCTGTAGCACTTATCTTGCGGCTGTCCTGGTTGTTGTACCATGCACACTTGAGAAGAAAGTGCCCTGCAGGTATCAGGTGCAGAGTTCTGAAGATGTTGGTCAGGTCGGTGCCCTTGGTAGTGATATTTAGGTCTTTTATGTGCCTACTGCTTTTTTTTTTTTTCTGGTGGCTTAGCGTATGAACCCTCGCGAGAGTCCCCCGGATGTTTTCTGCCATGTTCTGTCAGTTATTAAGAAAAGAACATTAAAATGGCCAACCAATTCTGTGACTTTGCCTATTTAATAATAAACTCTGTAGTAGTTTGCTTTATAACATTCTATTTTAGCCACATATGGACTTTATTTTTAGTTCTTGCAGATGAATAGCTTCTACTCTTTCTATCAAATACCCTCTTTATGTCTGATTATGTTCTGCCTTGCAACGCAATGCAGATGATGTCAATATAGCCATAGCAGCTTTCTTGTGAGCATACATGTGTGTGTGTGTGTGGTGTGTGTGTTCATGTGGGTGTATATGCGCCATAACACACATATGGAGGTCAGAGGACAGCTTCCATTTTCTTGAGAGAGGGTCTCCATGTTGCTTTTCCAATGCGGATGCCAGGGTAGGTGGCCTGCTAGCTTCTAGGGTGCCTCCTGTCTCTCACCTTCTTGCAGGAACACTGAGGTTATAGATGTTTGTTCAGTGCATCTGGCTTTCATGTAGGCTCTGGGGATTTGAACTCAGGGCCTCACATTCATAGGATGAGTCCCATTATCCAGCAGGCCATCTTCCCAGCCCCACAACAGCTTGCTTATGATTTCTCTTTCATGGTATGTAGTTTTCAAGCCTTTAATACTAAACTAAAAGTTTTGTATTTATCAAGTAAGGGATCATAGATTCTGTCCCCTTCTTTGCATTTTTGAAAACTTTCTTTTATTTGTTTGGTGTGTGTGTGTGTGTGTGTGTGAGAGAGAGAGAGAGAGAGAGAGAGAGAGAGAGAGAGAGAGGGAGAGAGAG
>JADRCD010215063.1:49532-82390 GCA_019843815.1 Montemys delectorum
AGAGAGAGAGAGAGAGAGAGAGAGGAAGAGAGAGGAAGAGAGAAAGAGAGAGAGAGGAGTCTGTTCAGATACATTATATGTGTGCAGAGCCACCCACCCTGTTTGTATTTTAATAAGGTCTCTCACTGTTCTTGGGTTTGATTGGGTTTGATTAGCTTGGCTGGCCAGCATGTCCCAGGGATCTGCCCATCTCTGCCTTCCAATCACTAGAATTAAAAGTACCACTCTCCATTTAAAAATATCTTTATTTATTCTTTGAGAATTTTATGAGATATATTTTGATCATATTTATTCCACGATCTCCTCCCAGGTCCTCCCCAACCTCCCTACCTATCCAGCTTCATGGATACATGCTCTCTTCCTTTCTCACAAAGCAAAACAAACCCACGGAGGACCCTTGGTGTTTGTGGACTTCTCCTGTGTGGGGGACCTGGTCTTGAGAATGATCGACATACCAAGTATCACTCTGCTGAAGAAAACGGACTTTGCCTTACCTAGCATCAATCAAATTCTAACAGCTCCTTGGTTAGGAATGGGGCTTCATGCCCATCTTCGCTGTTTTAAGCTAGGACTTCGTCTGCCTTGAGCCTGTGTACTCCTTGTGTATGCTGTCATAGTCTCTGACTTCATACATGCATCTCTCCATGTTGTGTCCAGGATACACTGTTTCTTTGAGGTTATCCCTAACCCTTGGCTCTTGGAATTCTTTCTCCCCGTCTTCCATATAGAGTTCCCTGAGCCTTGAAGGAAGGCACTTTTGTTTGGTTTTATCCCCTCCCAAGCCCCTCTCCCAACCCTTTCCCCTCTGCCCATGTACTTTTCATTTCTTTATTTTCCCTTTGTGTCTTATTTTGGGTTAATTGATGCTTTTTGCTAGTAGTAGTAGTAGTTGTTGTTGTTGTTTTAGAATTCTACATCAGTTAGACTCCCCAGGAAGCAGGCATGGGGTGGTGGTGGTGGTGTGGTGTGTACATGAGAGATTCACTTGGCACCACAGAAGATAACAAGGAGCTAGAACAGAAGCCTGCCACTGTGGAAGGAGGGCAGAGAGGAGGAAAATGGCGTAGGAGGAGGCCCCAGACAGCACAGCTGGGCTGAGAACGTTTTTGATCGGTATAGAGATGGCCACTGGGCAAGCTTGCTTGTTCCTGTCATCTCAGCCACTGGCCAGCTTTGAAGGACAGATCATCCATCCATTTACAATTAGGTCCTAAAGGTACCCCAGCTGGAAGCCTGTTAGCTAACTGGGTTCCTTACAGCTGATTGGCAGTTGTCTTACAGATGGGAATGGCACCACCAAGACTTCCACAAGTTCCATTTTAAGTTTTTAAAATTTATATTTTTGTGTGTCTGAATGTTTTGCCTGCATGCCTGTCTACATACCATTTATGAGTCTGGTACCTGTGGAGGCCAGAAGAGGGCATCAGATCCCTAAGAACTGGAGATACAGATGATTGTGAGCCACCATAGAGTGCTGGAAAACAAATGCAGGTCCTCTGGAAGAGCAGCCAGTGCCCTTTCTTGCTGAGCCACCCTCCAGCTTCTGTACCACCTACTTTATATGTTACAGCTGCTCAGTTTGATGTCTGCATTGTATCAGGATATCTGTTGGCTAGGGGTTACCATTTCCATTTAAAGCTGCTTATATTTTCGTTTCTTGGCCTAACGATTTTATAATGTAGCATAGATATTGTGAGTGATGCCTCATGGAGATCTGGGATTTCATCACAAACTTTAAAGGACTACCAGTTTTCTGTTTTTATGGACAGGAACTCAAATTCCAGTTCTGCTTTTCCTCTGACAGAGAGTTAGCAGGAAAAGTGCTTTTGCCTTAGCTAAGCTGCTTGGAGCCCACTCCATGTATGTGTGGTGCTGGGTTCAGTCAGAATTTGTTCAGACCTTCGGTAGGTACTTTCCCTGTCTGTTTGTTTTCTCTCTGGGATTCCCTCCCTCACTTTCTAGCTGTGGTCATGCCCTTGATGTTTCTACAGTAAGCCTGCGAGTTCTCTCTGAGCATGTCACTGAGCCACTAACTGGGGCAGCTTTCTGTCCAAGGGCTGTAGGAATGGGTCATCCTATTGCCATTTAGTTTCTGCCTCTGTCCTGGGTCGCTGTCCCAAGCGTTCAGTCATCTGGCTGCTGTCATTCTATCTAGAGCTTATCACCTGTCCCCTGAAGGATGGCTGCTCTGATATGAGTGACGCTCAAGACCAGAAGAGCTGTACTATAACACTTTGTAGCTAATTTAAAATGTGCCGTTCATATGCATGCATGTGAATGCACACATACTCACACGTGCACATGCATACAGTTCTCTGGTTCCAGAGTCTTAGAATTTCTACTAAGAGAGGCTCTCAGGGTGTGACACTTCAGGACAAGGGGTAGAAGTATAGGAGATGTCCTAGGCCTTGTGGGACCTTCTGGTGACAGTCCTTTCTACACTGTGCTCATGCCAAGGTCTCATTACTTAGTATTACTTATTACTTCAGATGTCTTCAAACATTTACAGTATTTTATGCAGAAGTTTATCTAAAGGTGCAGTTAAGCATCATGCTACCTTGCAAGGGAGGATTTTAGTTTTGTGAAATTCCAGTTTCATGGTCTTGTGCTGTTGGGCTGCTAAAGGTGTCTTAGGAACTATCTACCTATCTATCTATGATTTATTTCTTTTCCTTTATGTGTATGAGTGTTCTGCCTGCATGTATGTATGTAGTATGTGTACCACACGTATGTATAGTTTTCACAGAGGTCAGAAGAGGTTGTCAGATTCCCTAGAACTGGAGTTGTGAATGAATGTGAACCCAGATCTTCTGAAAGAACATGTTCTTAACCTCTGAGCCATCTTTCCAGCTCCACCATGTAGTTTAATGATTTAAATAAAGATAGCTTTTGGAAGAAAGAAAATTTGACAGGAATGGGTATGTGTGAGTTTATTGACTAAACTCCAAACAGTGGCCCTGGGATAAATGCCTGTTTAGGGGGCGTAAGTCATTGATCTTGAAAGCAGTCTGAAGACCAGCTTGGGCAATTCTTGTTTCCACCCTTGTGGTGGCTCCCCCTTTCTCCTCTGCCTAAGGTTCATCACAGGGTTAATTTTTCCTTAGGACACGCCCTACACTTTTTATCTTTACTTTGCCTTTTTCAGAGTCAGGCTTCCTCCCTAGGTTTCACCATAGCTGACTTGGGGAGTGGAGAAAATCCTCTGCTGTTCTCTCTGTATCCCAGGCTAGTGCTGTGTTATTCCACACACGGGAGTAAAAAGCAGGTAGAGATCAGGGGCTCAATACTTGATTGATTGATGGTTCCAAATCCCAGCCAGGCAGGTTTGAGAAGATGGGTTTATCTTCTCAGAGAAATACGATGGAGTACTCCCATCCTAAGAGCATCAGAAGATATACAAAGCCCAAGCTTCTGAGTAACAGGCCTGGATCAAATTTTAAAGATAATGTCTCTGGTTGGTTGTGGCACAGTACAGAGTAAATCTGTTCTAGTATGTGGATGATAATACACATTTTCAAAGTTTAACCCAGGTTTAAATAGTCCTTAAGAAGACCACCCAAGTCCCACTTAAACTAATGTGAATTTGCAGTGAAACTTGAGAAGCAGAAAATTTGAGATGAAATTTTTATAGTGGTATTTATTTGTGTGTGAGACTGACCCTTTTTTGCGATGTGAATAAGACATTTGTTTATTATAAAAAATTACAGCATATACTTGGCCCTTAGTTAAAAATCCAAATTTTTCCCCAAAGAGGGAGGGAAGTAAATTCACAAGTAATGTAAATGCAGAGGATTAGAGACTTGAAGAATATGATAAAGCTATTAAAAAATAACAAATTTAGGGACTAGTGAGATGGCTCAGTGATTCAGATCATGTACTGCTCTTCCAGAGGACCCAAGTTCAGTTCCCAGCACCTCCCAGCAAGTTGCTCCCAACTGCCTGTAACTCCAGTTCCAGGGCATCTGATGCTTCTGGCCACACCCAGTACATGCACATACATGCATACCATCCTCATAATTAAAAATCAAATCAATCCTAAAAGAAATGGTAAACCTATATTTTATGCTTTCAGAGAAATGGGTATGTTACAATTTGTTAATTTAAACAGTTGTTTTTTGCTTTATATGTATGGATGTTCTGCCTGCATCTATGTCTCTCCACCACATGCCTGCCTGGTGCCCACAGATGCCGAGGGAGGATCTGGGATCCTCTGGAACTGAAGTTACAGATGATAGTGAGCTGTTGTGTAGGTGCTGGGAATTGAACCTGGTTCTTCCGGAAGAAAAGCCATTGATCTTAATTGCTGAGCCATCCATCTCTCCAACCCTATAATTTCTTTATTTTAAAACTCAGAATTAAGAATGCAAAAACATGTTTAAAACGATGCAAACAATTGTGTTTTCTCCAAAATAGAGATGGAGCAGCCATAGTTGGTCTCTGCTAAATCCTATTGCTCGCAGCTGTTCTGTAGTTTTGCTGCCTAAAAGAAGAATAAAAGCCTCTTGTTCTTTCAATAATCACTGTGGATCTGGTCTTAAAGGCTTTGAGATACTGCTGGGACAGCAACATGTTAAAGAGATCAAAAACTTTTGTATGAAAAATGTACTATGGCTGGGCAGTGGTGGCGCACGCCTTTAATCCCAGCACTTGGGAGGCAGAGGCAGGTGGATTTCTGAGTTTGAGGCCAGCCTGGTCTACAGAGTGAGTTCCAGGACAGCCAGGGCTATACAGAGAAACCCTGTCTCCAACACCCACCCAACCCCCCCAACCCCCCCAAAAAAGAAGAGAAAAAATACTCTGATATGTTTCTGCTTCCTAAATATTTGGAGAGACAGAGAAAACATTGCAGGCATCTGAAAGAGAAGACTGGGTAGCTTAAGGTTTAAGCACTGTCATCGGCTCCTCCATGGGCTGTTTGTTGACAGTGGGTTACAACAAGGTTAGTCATTTGTTGGATGAAAGGTTATTCAGCCTCCCTCAAATTTCTTATCAAGATAAATACTTGAGGATGTACATGTAAGCCAGATATTGATGGAGAAAGGAGGAGATTTTTCTGAAAACGTGAAGCTAGAACTCACCCAGGACATTCAGAGGAGCATCCGATTGCTGTCTCAGTGATAGTACTGGTTTTTTTTTTTTTCTGTTTTTTTTTTTTTTGTTTTTGTTTTTGTTTTTTTTATTTTTTTAATTCTGAGCTGAAACACTCAGAACTGACAGCTCTCTCTAGGATTTCCTGGGGCCATCTGCTGTTGGAGAACATAAATCGTAAATTTACCTTTGAACCACTAGAGTGTCACTGGCCTGTCCCCTTGCCGCTCAGACTTCCAGTCTCAATGGGATACAGGAGAGGCTTGACAGAATAAACAGTGGGATCCTTGTCCGGGAGTGACTGCCTGGCAATTGTTTCATGGAAAACAGGGAGGGGTGGGGGACAACAACCCTGCTCTGTTCACTGGCTCTTTAATTTAGATTACCAAGGATAAAGCCCGGCCAACGGCTAAAGAAAGGTAGGATGCATACGCAGACATTAGTGCTAATGTGCTGTAGAAAGACGAGATAAATCAGTCTAGCTCTCATACATCACTAAGGGAGAAGCTGATTGCAACTTGACCATGTGCCTGAATGGTCCCATCAGTGAGAAGAGCAGAACATGGATTAAAAAAATCTAGGATGTACCGTTAGGGCTACCGCTGTGCTGGACCTGGGAGAACTGTCTGGTGTAAGTGTCAGCTTGTTTATCGGTATTTACCAGTATGTTCACGTCCAGGGAGCTTGTTTCTCTTCTCTGTTTTGTTTTGTTTTGTTTTGTTTTTTCCTGGAAGCTCCAGCATGTTTATTTGCAGTAGTAGACTTAATTCTGCATAAATGCAATCACCACCTAATAAAGTTCTAGGGAGAGGACCGTTTAGCTCAGTGTGTATCCAGGAGTGGAACCTGAGAAAGAAATGCTCATCGTTACTGTCTATAGGAAGTCTGGGGTGAGATTTGTTTTGTTTGTTTATTGTTTTGATTTTTTTAAAAAAATATTTTACAGGGAAGTGGGAGGTTAGAGGGATGGACTTACATTTTAAATTAATAACTCAGTTATTTTGCTAGACTTCTTAAAAAATGTATTTATAACAGTATTTCACGTATCCTGTGGGCTTTTGTTTTGAAATCTGTGTTTGAATATATAAACCAGAGTACTTGAAACACATTATATTTTATGACTGGGATGTTTGTATTGTTTCATATCTGTTATTAGACAAAATAATCATAAAGGGTGTTTTCTGTGGACCTTTTTATATTCCAAAATTAAGTACAGATGGTAATTTCCAGCAGTTTTAAAAATTTGTCAATTATTTAATTTAGCATCACTTAAGCATCTGCACAAGGAGAAAGCTGAGATGGTACAAGGCTGAATGAACATTGATTGCTAGTCTGAATTGCATCTTTAAAGTTTCTTGCCTCAAATCTCTGATTTCATAGTTTATTTTTACCAAATTAGATTATCATATTTTATTATCGAGACTGTGAATGGGTGGGACTCTCACGGAGCCTGCATCCCTGTTAGAGCAGAGCTTCCAGCGCCTGCCGATCCTTGCTGTGAGGGAAATTCTCAAGCCTGCTTGCATAGAAGATTGCTTAAATAATGCAAGAGCAGGAGAGAAGCGATATGGAATTTATGGCCCAGACACTGAGATCAAGCTTTTTTTCAGAGGGGAGACCGTTTATGTGTAAGCATGTAACATACACCAAGGCTCTGGGGAACTAATGTCACTGACTGAAATTAGTGGCCCCGTGATGCTTTGTACAAGTCATTTCAAAACAAGCCTTAAAACAGCCTATTGAGCCCATTGTGTGGCTGGCTGGAAGGGAGAAGGGGAAATTTGAAGGGCCAATTGGAAACGGGATCCCCTGCCTGAAAATTCCATGGGACAGAGGGAGAACTGAGTACCGTGCAGGGGAGGAGGAGGAGGCTCTAGGGAGGCCGGATGTCCAACTGTTGTAATGAAGCATGTCAATCTTGTTAGGAAAGAAACCTTGGCCAAACTGCAGCATTCTATGGACGACATCTTCCATCTTGTCCTAATTAGGGAAATATAGCTGCTGAATCCTAATCTCTTTAATTGTTGATAGAGGAGGCATGTGATTTGCTATAAATACACGCATGCATTCATTTCTGAAATAATGGCTGTTACCAAATATATTAGGCAGACAGGAGTGCTGGACTCGGGAAGCTGTGCTGAGTCGCTGTGTTCAAGAGGTAATGGACCCGTTGAGAATCACCGCACAGCTGGGCCAGCAGCTGCACCCAATGCTCTGTCAAGTTTGGCCTCTAATTTCCTTGAACTTGTCCTTGTTTGCCAAAGTGATGAACATAGCAAGAACTTGCTTCAGATGAGCTGGCTGCAAGTAACAAAGGCTTTTTCCAAGGAGTCTTTGTCAAAGTGGGGAAGTCACCAGCAGCAGTGGCCAGATGAAGTATTGATTAGGCAAGTGAAGTTTGGGCCATCATACAAGTGGAAACCAAAGGCAAAGAAGTAGAGTGAGGTGAGCAGGCAGGAGGTCAGGAAACAGTCAAAGGCAGCGTTGGGTCGTTGCATACCAAGCTAAAGGACATATGGAAAAATCCCAGAGTAATATCCAGCAATAATTATCCTGTCGTTAGGAAAAGTAAACCGTGCTGTAGAATTGGAAAGGAGCCCAGGAATTGCAACGCCTTTCCCCCTAACAGTGTATTGTTTTGATTTGGGGGGTGGGGTGGGGGGAGATGCATCAGAAGGAAGTGTCTTATATTAAGGAAGTTGTTTTATATTAAGAAGCATCCTATGACTAAGCAATGCTAGCCAAGGCCCCTGCTCTCAGATACATCAAGGCTTTGCTTGGTACTTACTATGTATCTGCCATGTTCCCTATAACATTGCAACTAGATTACAAACTTCAAAGGAAGACGTTTGAATTTATTCATCTCTCCTACAAATCCTACCTCTCCAAAACCATTGGGCTTGAGGTTGCTCCTTGATGCTAAACAGATTGAACATTTATGCCATTTGTGCACATCTTTGCCATTTGTGCACCCCATTTACCCATTACAATGCAGGTCCCTTTCTTTCCCTGGATTCCAGGGCTAGGAGCCTAAACCTCTAGGAAATCCAGTTTCTTCATTTGTGAAATGAAGAAATTGAGGCTCATCTTTCAGTGTTGGGGGAGTTAAGGAAGCAGTGCTTGGGTACTCTTACCTGGGAGGTGTGTCCTGCCTTCCCAAGGCAAGAGCATATGATGCACCACGTAGATGGAATGTAGCAAGGAACTTGGCTGCCCAGAGAGGAAGTGTGTTGGGAAAGCTGACTAGATCTGTAGCAGGACCTGGGAACAGAAGCTGTGGGGAAATGATGAGGGGGCTGGGAGGGAGTGACCAAGGAGATCTTGGTGTGGCCATGGGGTGACTTAAGGGTGAAGAAGCAAGAGTGTAAAGAGTCACGATTCGGAGTGACAAGATGTTGGGTTTAATAATGAGCAAGTGTGATTTATGCAGATAAGTGTCTTCTCTGAAAATCAAAAAGCTAAAACAATACTGGGCTTCAGCAAATGGGAGGACCAAGAAAGCATAATGAGAGAAGAGATTAGAATGTTCTAGTTGACTTATGTAAAGGGAAAGGAGGGAATCAATAATAAGCCAATAATATAGAGCTGTTGCTGACGATAGTGTGAATGGCTTAAAATGGCAAATCGGTGTTTGGAGTTTTTCCCAGACAAGATGCACAATATCGAATAATAAGGCTGTTCTGAAGTCTTGGAACTTATTTAAATTTTCCTGAGTTTTTTTTGTTTTGTTTTGTTTTTTTTTTTTTTTTAAATTGCCACTGAAGTGATACAAATAGTGTCAGGGTTGGGAAGAAAAAGAGCACAGTGAATGGAAAAAATAATTCCAAAATAGCCTGGTTTGCAAAAGGAAGTGAGAGCCAAAAGGTGGCCAGTTGACCCTGGGAGACATTCACCGTTCATTCTGACCTATGAAGAATTGTTACTCAGAGGCTTATTGTGATCTCTAAGGAAATCCAAAGAAAGATCAGGAATGTATCGTACCCTAAACTGGCAAACAGGTTGTAGTCCAAAAGTCCTGATGGACAATATCATAAACACATTTAGTCTACTTTTCAAAAGGCTACCCAACCTGTGTGGCAGCCAAAGTCACAAACTTTGCAATAAAAAATTAATAGCAAAATACTTCTAAGGTTTATAATTACAATTACAAAATTAGTTTGTAAGTCATTTACAATACATGCCGCCTCTTTCCTGCACTTCTGAGATGCTTCCGTATCTTGAATGCAGTGTGAAGGCTTCCTTACCCTTCTTCCATGCAAATTGTGTGTTCTATGACTATCCATGCTTATCACTATCGAGACTGTTCTTGTAAAGGAAAACAAGTAAGACCAAAAAAAAAAAAAGAAAGAAAAAAAGAACCCCCCCCCCAAAAAAAACCCCAAAAAACCAAAAATCCAAAACAAAAACAAAAACAGAGAGAGATGTCTGGGGTAGTTAGGCAACAAAAAAAGAGAGGAGAGAGCTCAAGTTAAAAGACTGAATGAGAAGGAGATGGACGGTCTAAAGAGAAATTAAAGGAGCTCTGGACAGTGAACTGAGGAAACGCAGAACTTGGACCAACTAGCTCCCAGACCGGCCACCAGGGGGTGCCTGAGACTCAAAGACAACTCAAAGTTGTCTCTTGAGTGTGAAACTGCTTGTGTGGCAAGTACACTGAGGAATCCTGCAGGACCCTTTGTGTTGGTACCTCTGTCAGACTCTCCTGGTCTTGACTTCCTTCTCTGTTCAGTTTGGACACGATAGCTTATCATCTCAACCACTCATTAGCCTGACTATCAAGTACCTCCCGTTGTTCTCAACACCTACGTGCAGACCTTTGTAGGAGGCTCCAATAATGGGGAAGCCACACCTCCCCTCATGTTCAGTGGATAGCCTCTGCTCTGTAAATGTCATTCTTGCTATCAAGTCCGACCTGTGTAAACTGAATAAAACCGGTTGCCTTGAGGACAGTTAATCACAGGGACGTCAAAGCTGACTCAAGGAAGCCTTGGAAGCAAGGAGAATCCTTCCTAGAAGTTTCTACACAAGTCAAACAAGATCAAAAACTCTAAAAACCATCCCTACACATCTTTTCCTTAAATATTCTAGTTCTTTCTGCACTCACCAGTTCTCTGCCATGGTCCTCCCTTGACACCATGCTAATTCACTTCATCATCTCACTGCGTTCCATCTGGGTAGAGCAAGGTGGCCTGTTGCTTCCTGCCATTTTCCTCCTCCTTGCCCTTTGTCAGTCCGAGGTGTAGGGTGATTCAGCAGATTTCCTTCTGTGTGAGGGGATGAAGGGCTTGCAAATATCATGCATATTTGCTAGATATGCAAATATATGCATATTAATATGTTCACTCTTCCATACCTCTTTTCTCAGGTTAAAATAGAAGACTTTGTTTCACGTTAGGCTCTTAGTTCTCAGACACCGGCAACAAAGTGATAACTGAGGTGCCTATTTACAAATCAAAAAGGACACTGTCCCACTCTCCCAGCATCTCTCAACACCTATGGCTCCTCCCATATCTCCCAGCATCACTCAGTACCTGCGGCTCCTCCCATATCTCCCAGCATCACTCAGTACCTGTGGCTCCTCCCATCTCTCCCAGTATCACTCAACGCCTGTGGCTACTTTCAGCACTTTTTGCCCTACTACTCTTTCCCAAGGTCTGGGCTTCCATTTCCCTTCCCCCAGCATGATCTAGCCAGTAGCCCCCCCATAGTGTAGCCATTTTGTCTACACTAATCTCCTGTGTGGCCCTGGCCACCACTCTTCCCTATGCCTGCTTTTTCCCTTATAACTACGGTAAAAGTCTTCTACCTACTTTAGGAGCAGCCATGTTCACATCCTTTTATCTCGGGTTTTGGTTCAGACTTCCCTGCCTAGGTTCTAGTTGGTGCTTTTGCTTTCCACTCAATTTCTTCCACTTCTGGGAACTCTTGCCTTTTCATCTTTAGTGTACATGGGGTGGGGGGCGGGAGCAGGAGAGGGAGCGGGGGTGGGACAGCCACTCTAATCTTCAAAATTAAACAAAACAAATCCTTCACCTTCCCAGCATACGCTTGTATGTTCTTTGACACTGTTTCCTTGTTACAGTCAAAGTTGGTAAATGAATTGACAGCATTTGTTGTATCCATTCTGTCGCTTCCCTGACACGATTCAGTCATCATTTAACTTTTATCCAAGGCACTTTATGAACTCACTACTAGCTGAATCCATCTGCTGCCTCCTTGTCCTGAACGGAGAGGAGAATCTGTTATTCCTACAGCATCTGACGTTGTAGGTCATTTCTTGAAATGTGGTTTTCTTGTAGCCTCCTTGTGTTCTCCCTACCTTTCTTTACATGTTGTGAAAACACGGATGAGACGGTGAACAGATGTCTTCACAGTTAAAAGGGCTTGCTAGGCAAGCATGAGGGCCAGAGTTTGGATTTCAGTGTTCACTTGTCAATCATGTACGACTGTGGTGATGACCCCAGCACTGTGGGGTGTAGAGACAGGAGGTTATAGACTTTCAGCCTAGCTGGGGAGAGGGGAGGCTTCCGACTCAGGGGGAGACCCTGCCTCAAAGGAATAAGATAGTGATAGAGGAGGAACAGGGAATCTCCACTGGCCTCCACATGGGTACATGTGTACACCTCTCCTAAATACAGGCATATGCCCCCCAGCTCCCCATAAATGAATAAAAATAGTATGAATGATGTTTAAGGCACTATTCTTTTCTGATTTTGGCTGGTGGTGGGAAGGGACTCCATCTATTGGTGTGGCTTCTGTTAATCATCATGTGGTGCTGGTTCCAGTGCTAGGTAACCCTGGACTTACACAGGGAAGCAGAGCCTGGAGCTCCTCTTCCCTGCGATTCCCTCCAAACCTACACCAGTGCAGTCAGGAACTGAGCTTGATCTTGCTCCTTCCTTTTTCCATAGTATAAGCTTCATGGCATTTGTCCCATCGAATAAAAGCTTTAGAATATTGATGTCTTTTCTGCCTTAGGGATAAAAAGACAATTTGATTTTCGGTCCTTGAGATTGTTAAAAGAGTCTGCAGAGTACCTGAAACGATGGCTTTGTGTGCTTTGGGTCTTTGAGTGTCTTAAGGTAACTTGAATGACCCCACAGGAGCGGTGAGATACAAACTTTCAAATACTTTAAACTACACCAGCTGAGGAAAGGAGAAGAGTTGGTGTTACTGGTGGTCAGAAGAATCATCCAAGAAAAGAAACTCCTGGCTGTGAACTTAAGAGGCCAGGAAACATCCTTTGCTTTTCTAGATAGATTGCCTATCATCTGAGTGCGCTACATTCAATTTGAGATTGGGAATAATTAATTAAAACACTCTAATTGTCAGCATTTCATGAGTAAATGGACTGACAACTGAGAAGATGCCTGTTTGTTGAGTGTCTTAGTTAGAATTTTATGGCTGTGAAGAGACATCATGACCATGGCAACTCTTATAAAGGAAAGCATTTAGTTGGGGCTGGCTTACAGTTCAGAGGTTTAGTCCATTATTGTCATGGTGGGAAGCATGGTAGCACGCAGGCAGACATGGTGCTGGGGAAGGAGCTGAGAGTTCTATATCTGGATCTATAGGCAGTAGGAAGAGACAGTGAGCCAGGAGGCCTGGCTTTAGCTGCTGAAAATTAAAGCCCACCTCCAGTGACACACTCCAACAAAGCCATGACTACCCCAACAAGGCCACACTTTCCATAATGGCACTCCCTGTGAGTCAAGGGGGTGTCTTTTCATTCAAACCATCACATTGAGTCTTTACAATAAGCTGTGGGGAAAGAGAGCCAAGCTTATCAGCTTTAGTCACTTTGAACCTGATGAGATAGGGATGGGGTAAGAAGCTGGTTTGAACCTTTGACTCTGGCTAAGTGTTCATGCAATGTTCCATGATGTGGAGAAAATAGAATTACCAAAGCAGACAAGTAGAGTTGAAGATGGCTCATTTATGTTCTTTCTGATGATGTAGAAGATACTTGACCTTTCGAGAGTTAACATAGAACATGTTTCGTAAGTTCAAATCATGCCCTGCCTAAATTAATCCAGATTTTAGTATTAAGCAGTGTCAGATAACCTAATGGAAATGCTGTCTGCTTCAGTAGTTGGGCCCTCCCCATCCAGGCATGCCATTGCATTTTGCACAGTTTACAATTGAAGGAACTCCAAACAAAAGCCGAATCCTGGTAATCAATCCCTGCAACAATGAAAACATGAACTAAATGGGTTTTGATCAATATTATTCACAACCGCTCACATCCTTAATGATAATCCTTAACTGAAAGAGAGAACTTTGCTTCAAGGTTCGTTTGCGATCCACAGAGAACTCTAAATTTGGTTGATACCCCAGTGCTTCTGACGATATATGAGTCCTGTATTTCATTTTATGGAATTATAGCTGACTGTAAAATAGCATGTTCAGACCATCTCTAATTTTTTAATCCTATTTATTTTGCTTGTTTCTTTTGTTTTCTGGGCACAGGAGCATGAAGAATTAAACCCATGCTAAACACATGCTCAGTCAGTGAAGTGCCTCCCACCCTGCACCATTCTAAGTTCTCTTAGACAGGACATGATGGGAGGAGGTGGAGGGGAAGGACTTCTGGGTTGGAGGGTGATAGAAAGCCATATCCATTCCCCTTTGTTAAGTGTGCCTATGCCCGCAGTGCAAAGAGTCAGCTGTCTGGGTGAACCTAGTTAGCACAGAAGACAGAATGGTGGCTCTGCCTTCACCCTTATTGCTGAGTTTCAGTCTCTCCTCTTTTGCAAAGAAGATGCTGGGAACTCTTAAAAGTTCTACTCTACTTCCAAGTGGTGGGACAGGTGTAAGTTCCTATAGAGTCACTTTTGGAGCCCACAGGTCAGATCTGCTGCTATTGTACTTTTGAGTTACATGTGCCAAGGACAATCTATCGGCCACCTCAGCCCTTTCTGCAGCAGACTGACATGCTGAGCTAGAGAGAGAGACAACTTGTCTCCACCACTTACTGTTACCTGCAAAAAATTGAGCAGAACTGCAAAACGGGTCCTGTGTTGGTCAGCATTTCCTCAGTGGGGACAGTGGCTTTTAAAGAGATATTCAGATTGTTTTGTCACATCTTGTCACATTGGCTCTCCAACCTAAGAGGATCCTCCATGAAAAATTCTGATGTTTGTTGAGAAACTGGACCGACGGTTGATGATCGCATACCTAGTTCGGTAAACCCACACAACTGAGAAATGGTCGTAGGATTGATTAAGACTGAATGTATAGTCTGCTAAGTATAATCAACCATGGGTCATGACATATTACTAAGGTTTTTAATTTTATCATTTAATTTTTGCCATCTTTGGAAAACATGTACTGGGCTGGAAAAATGGCTTGGAGGATAAAGGCTGAAAGCTTGGCGGTCTGAATTCAATCCAGTGACCCACGTGGTGAAAGAAGAGAGCCAACTCCTACTGTTGTCCCCTGATCTCTACACACATGCTGTGATATATGGTCAATGTGTGTATGCGTGTGTGTGTGCGTGTGTGTGTGTGTGTGTGTCCATCCTGCTCTTTGGGGAATGAGGACCGAGTTAAATTTTGTAGAGATTTTTATGCTTCCATTAAAAAAAAAAAAATCTTAGCTCAATCTTTAAGGTTTTCCACCTCTTTTAAGCAACTCCTGCTGGCTATGGTCTAGAATAGATTTATTCTCCTTTGCCTGGTGTGGAGAAGCCACAGCCTTGCAGATAAACCACAGGTTTGGGACTGTGGTTTGGGTAACAACACACTGAAGCCCTCCTAATTAATCACCAGTGGTCATAGCTTCTTTAAGCTGCAGTAGATTATTCTCCGTTGATGAATGGCAGCAGAAGTGTGTGCTACGTACACAGATATGGCTGGTGAGGTTATGTATCTTCATGTCCGTTTCCTATCCCTGATGCAACTTTACAACCTCTACTGTGTGTGGCTTAAGATGTAAGCTCAGAAGCAAGCCTTTGCAGAGCCAGCCAGCTGAGGATGGACTGTGTGTCGGGCTTTGCAGAATGAGCACCCAGGAGACTGTGGCTTTGTTCAAAACTTTTGAAATGGGTTGAAAAGAGTTCTTGTACCGTGACTACAGTCCTACAGTTTGGTGTAAAGTGTCTGTATTACTTCTAGAACCGAGAAAAGAGTCAACACCACAGGTTACTTAGGTAACCTGCTTCAGTGTAGTATCTTCAGTGCCCACTGCTTCAAATGCAGAGATGTTTTCTCGGGGGACTGGAGACATTCCTTCTTCCTCTGAGGCTCTGTCCTTAACAGAGTCACCAGCCCCATCCAGAACCCTGCTCACCCTGCAGGAGCTCGAGGCAGGAAGCTTTCTTGATCAGATGAAACGGAATGGACTCAGAGTGCCCTTCAAAGGAGAGCTTGTGGAATAGCTTGCCTTACATTGGTAAGGTTGATTTCTGGGGTGCAGTGGCTCTCAGCAGTGCCGTGCTGTCTGCTGGCGAGGTCACTGACTGAAGTGAACCGTGGCAGTCATGGGAAATTTCACTTTGAGAACTCTGAGAATAGCCTTGCTGGGACCAGTGTCAGGATGAGAGTGTGGATGTCAAGGCACAAGTCTGGGCTGTCTGTGCTCACCTCTGACCCATTTTGTCCCCTTCAAGTGGTCCCTGCTGCCTTTGGAGAGGCTTTCAGCTGTGACTGGACATAAGACCTCCATTCCCTAGACCACACTAAAAGGCATCTCCGAATTTTGACGAATGAGTCGACCCTGCTTCACGTCAAAGGCAATTCCAAGGGCAGTTTACAAGTAGTCTTTAGAGATGACAGCCTTGCTCAAAAGGCAAATGACCATTTGACCCATCATCCTGTTTTCAACTTGTCTGGAAATGTTTCCATGTGTCCTATCTAAAGATCAGTAGAGGAGTCATGGCTACCATCTTCACCTGTGCATCTTAGACCTCAGTTAAAATGTAAGAAGATCTGTCCACAGATGCTTTGAGATCTCACCTGCCGTCCGTTGGCACAGCCTCAGGATGGTCTTGAGTCTCTGCATCTTATAGATAATAAAAGAATGATGCTAATCGGTTTCCCGTTGGCCTTTCAGTTGCTCCCTTGTCTTAGTCAGGGTTTTTTCTATTCCTGCACAAACATCATGACCAAGAAGCAAGTTGGGGAGGAAAGGGTTTATTCAGCTTACTTCCACATGGCTGTTGATCACCAGAGGAAGTCAGGACTGGAACTCAAGCAGATCAGGAAGCAGGAGCTGATGCAGAGGCCATGGAGAGATGTTCCTTACTGGCTTGCTTCCCCTGGCTTGCTCAGCCTGCTCTCTTATAGAACCCAAGACTTCCAGCCCAGGGATGGCACCACCCACAAGGGGCCCTACCCCCTTGATCACTAATTGAGAAAATGCCCCACAGCTGGGTCTCATGGAGGCACTTCCCCGACTGAAACTCCCTTTTCTGTGATAACTCCAGCCTGTGTCAAGTTGACACACAAAACTAGCCAGTACACCCCTCTTTCCTGTTCTACACTGACATGCAATCATTCAGAGCAAACTGACACTCTATGCAGAGGTGATGGTTCAGGCCAAGATGGCCTTGTTGCTACCGTGCCTCAAGAAACAAGTTTGGAGTCTAGACTCAAGACCTTGATGTGGCATTGCTCCATGCTGCACCCAAGCCTTGCTCTTCCCTCTTCATTGGACTGTGGCACCTGCTAGAATGGGAGCCCCTCACACCCTCAGGCACAACTTTCAGGTTCAAGATGTCTCCATTCTCCCTGGCAGCTCATAGAACCTGAAAAACATAACCATGTGCAGATTTGAAGCCCTTTCTCCATTGCTGCTCCTAAGGCCCTGGAAAGCATTAACTATGAGAGACCTTCTGTCTTCTCTGTGACGGAAAGGGACAGGGTGTGACTGCCCTACAGATGAGAAAGATGGTGCTATGTAATTCTGAACACGCTAACAGTCTGCTGTATGAATAGATCCTAAATCTGTTTTGTTCTCTCGCTCTAAGATGATTGCTAAGAATAGAGGCAAATAGTTGCTATGAAACTTAGCCTGTGACCCTCTTGTGGCTCAGCCAGCATTGCTAATTTGCTGTAGGAGTCAGCTTTCAATTTGTTGAAACAGATTACTGAAGTTAGTGTCCTTTCCTTAGAATCCACACGTCATGTGATTTGACTGTTCCTATCTGCTGCATGCATAAAATGAAGCTCAAGGCTAGTTTTTCCACACAGGACTAGAGATGGGCAAAGTGATGCTGTGGTTAATGCTCCATCATTTTCCCTTAGGTCTTTCTAATTGTCTTTTCTATCAAAGCTTTTTCTTCTAGACATGTTTTTTTTTTTCCTGTATTTTCCACCTACCCCCAAATTGGTGATAAGTATTTGTCGAGCAGCCCATTGATGTCTGCATCTCCTATCTTAGCTCAAGACATTTGAGCATTCACCCAAGGTTTCCAGATGAGTCTATGTGCATGGTTGGAAGGAGGCTCACGTCCAGCCAGCTTATTTCTAGAAAAGACAAAAGTTGCTGCTGGGCTTATCGGCACCTTTCCAGATGGCAGAATGATTATTCCTGTGGCTGACATCTGGGGTGGTTAGCAGTTATGGGTAAAAGACTCGGGAAAGAAAGAGAGGTTTCATCAAGGCCATCAGAATATAATCTCCACAGCTGCCTGCTAGAGAACAACAGCAGGCACATCTAGGTGTCGGGACTGATTTAGAAACATTGTCTGAGTGAGAAATCTTACGTGTGTCCCCTGCTAAGGGGATGGGGGAAGGATCAAATTATATCAAGCAAAAAGGGAAGGCCATTAGCAATAGATGGCAATTCAAAATAAAACAAAAATAAATAAATACCACTCACTAGTCATCACAAAAACATAAATGAGAACAACTAAGCATGCTTTTCACCCATCAGACGGATGTTGGGGAAAGCCGATGATAAACACCCAATGCCAGGGAAGCTGGAATTCCTAGCGTTTGCGGGTATGAGTGCCAATGTTAATCAGATTTTATAGCTTGTTTTCATACACCATTTGCATAAACATTTTTAAGTCTTGCACGTGTCGGAAAGATGTGCACATAAGAATCTTCTTTGCAGGGATGAAGAGGTAGCCTAGTGATTAAGAATACCATGTGCTCTACCAGGAGACCTGGGTTCAGTTCCTAGTACCAATATGGTCATTCACAACTCCACTTCTGGCGGATCCAATGCCGTCTTCTGGCCTCCATGGGCACCAGATGCACCTGATGCACAGACATTCGTGTAGGCAAAACACCCATACACATAAGATAAAAAAACTACCTTCTTCACATTGTTATTTATAATAGCAAACAGTTGAACACCCATAAACACCAACCAGTAAACACACTGTACAAATCATAATTTGTGCCCAAACTGAAAATCTATGAAGCTATTTAATTCTCTGTGAGAGAAATATAGATATATGTCCATTTTTGAGACAGTTAATTCACAATAAGGAAATTATAAAGACATAATGGCATAATTTCATTTTACTGTAAAGTGAGCCCAAAGCCATAGATCTGTGAGAATGTAGGTAGACACGAGGATAAACAAACCAAGTTATGAAATACTCTAATCTGTCTGGCCTGGGAATAGGAGGGAAGGGCGTGGGGAGTGAACTAAGACCCTACGTTTTTAAATTGTGCATATTTCTGACCTTTGACTTTTTTATAACAAGAATGAATTTATGGATTGTTTATGCAGTTCATTAAACTTTATATAAAAATAGCAAAGTTGCAGCTCGGTTTTCTGGGAAAAGCACCCAGAATTGCTTCCCAAAGACTCCATTCAGGAAACCACAGGTGGGCGTAATGGAAGTTTTCCCTTTTTATTTTGGTAGTGGTTGGTCTGTTTACACAATTAGGTACGAGAGAGGTTCCCCTCCCCCCCAAAAAAATTTCCAGAAAACACACCTCTGTTGCCTGTAGAACAGATACACATACGAAGCTGGCTGAGCCCACCTCTTATGTGTGGGTTGCAGTGCGTGGGGAGTACTGTTCCCACTTTGCTGGCTGGCACTGTCATCATTAGAGATGATTAGGCATAAGATGCTAGCCTGGTCCCTACTGTGCACACTCCTTTCTTGGTCTGCAAACCCATTGCTCAGAGAGTGAAGTCAAGTTTTCAGAGTCTTGTTAGCTCCAGTCTTATACGAAGCACCTCTGTAGGTCACCAATGACCAGACGTGACATGGCCATTCCCTGGATAGCAGTTATGTTCTTACATGAACACTACATAATAATTACCGGCCTCTGTGTCAATCTCTCACTCCTCTCTGTTACCTCCTTCTGGGAAAGAGTTCTATTTTGTTCATTTCTGTATCTATAGTACCCAGTCCAGGGCCCAATCCCCACAAGATGCTCAGCAAATGACTGTTAGACAAATAATAAAAAGTTTAACTTCCAAGCAACTCTTTTAAAATTTTTTATTATTTTACGTGTATGGGTATTTTGCTCATGTGTATGTCTGTGCACCACATGTATACCTGATGCCTGCAGAGACCAAATGGGGGTTCTGAATCCTCTGCAACTAGAGTTACAGACATTTATGAGCCACCATGTGAGTGCTAAGAATGGAACCTTGGTCCTCTGGAAGAGTATCCAGTGTTCTCAACTGCTGAGCCATCTCTACAACCCACAATGTATATGTAGGTGTGTGTGTGTGTGTGTGTGTGTGTGTGTGTGTGTGTGTGTAGACCAGAAGACAATTTCAGGTGTCATCCTTTGAGGCAAGGTCCCTCAATGGCTTGGAGTTCACCAATTTGGCTAGACTAGTTGGCCAGTGAACTCCAGAATCCTGTCTCTTCCCCAGCAATGGAGCTATGTGGGTTTGGGGATCAAACTCAGCCCTCCTACTTGCAAGGCAAGTCGTTTACCCACTGGTGTCACCTTCAACTCACTTTTAAATAAGTGAAACTGGTGTTTGCTGTGGTTGGATATGAGAGAAAAGGCTAGAAACACGGTAGTTAAAACCTGGTCCTTGCTGTTCAAGCTGAACACTGTGACCGGTTTTGTTTGGTGTTTACACTCTGGAGTCGACCAACAGCAACAGCCACTCTGCTAGCTCCTTGACCTCCTGTGACTTACCTTCTCCTATAGAACAGACACAGCACTGCTCCTCTGCCTCCTGGGATGCTCCCTGGGGTTCAGTGAGATAAGGAAGAAGAGCTTTCCCAGTGGCCACAGCACACGGACAGGGACACTGTTATTGGTGCTGGCTTTATTCCAGAATGTATATGACATGAGTCATTCTACTGGTCAGAGTTTCTAAACACCTCTTTAAATGCCAAGTGATTATTATTTAACTAACTTTGGAGATACCTCTTCTAAAAATGGAGACATTTCCCGAAACAGTCTAATGAGCATCTTACCTTTTAGCTCTGGAAAATTATCATAAGCAGCAATTACTGTACTGTGTAAGGCACAGAAATACTGCCCGTGCCCACAGAGGTATGGGCCAGTGCCATGCTTTACAGCTACTCTGTCTCCTTGGCTCCTTTGTCTTAGCTTCCCTAATGGCCAGTTGTCAATTCTTATTACTCTCAGTGGCCTGTGTGTAGTACATTCTTTCATCATGATAATTTTCTCTTCTAATAGGCTGTGCTCTTGGGAATCATGCAGCCAAGAATGTTATAGTTGTGCATAAATAACAGTGACTTGATGAGGGTCCTTCGAAGCTCTCAGATGAATAAGATGCATAATCTTTGCAACTGTAGCATAGCATGAGGTTTTTTTCTCCCTATGCTGCACCACTATTCCATATAGTTAAGATAGACAAAGCCTTACCATGCACAAACCCACTCTTCACGCTACTCTTGTATGCACTCACAGGGTCTCATGGATAACCTGTACTCCCAATGTAGGCTGGGATTAGAGGTATGTGCCACTAAATCTTGCTCTCCATTTTCTAGTCTACAGATTTAGTTGAATTCAGCTCAGTGCCCTGGGCTGGTCTAGACCTCTCAAGACTTCAGAGAGAAGCACTTTGTGCTCCTGGGAACGCCACTGGGTTCAGTCTCTGAACCTGATGATTTACATGAGTCGAGTTCTTCTCCTGTACCTGGGAACAAGACTGGTTCTGCTGATGTCCATGAGAAGAATCTGTTAATTCTAAAATGCTAAGAATAGTTTTAGCATTGTGCTACTTCAGCACATGGCTCTGCTTTTGTTTTTAGTGTTCTTCCAAGAATCTGGCTTGAGACAGAACTCTGTGTTTTTATGGAAGAAATTCCTCAACAGCCTTTCTATCCACCCCTGTTCTTTGAAATGAGGGGAGGGGACATTCTATAAAAGCATTGTGAAGCTGCCATTTGGGAGGTGATGAGGTCAGGTAGCAGGGGGAGAAGTGATGTAAAGAACCACCATGTGGGATTCAGTGAGCTGAGCTGAGCTGAGGGGGAAGTTTTCTTCTCCACTAGACTTTGCCAATAAGTTCATTTATACCTACAGATGGGAAAGCATTAAAATAAATATGTGGTATGTCCCTGGGCTTGAGCAGAGGAACGGTTGATAATTAAGTAGATCCAGTATTTGTCTTCTAATTTTATATTAAATTTCTCAGATTAAATGATCTATTTCTGCAGAAACCATCTGTCTTGGAGCATTCAGTACAAGATGCTTTGTGACTATTCAGTAATGTTCTTTTATCAACTTGAAATTTGCTGTGGCCAATGGCTGCCCCTGCCCTTCATCTTCTCTTTCTGATTTCTTTGGATCTCTTTGGGGATCCAGTTGGAATGAATTCCTTACTGCAGCCCTGGGTCTTCTGGGGCTGCCTAACTGGGCCTGGAGTATAGACCTTGTTGTGCTTTCGTCATTTAGTTAGTGGGACCTACTCAGTGCCTGCTTACCTCTCTTGTTTAATAAAATGCATGAGCTTTAAAGATACCTCAGTCTGAAATGTTTCTGAGAGGCAACAAGGCTAAGAATGGAGTATGAGCAGCCATGGAGAGTGGAGGTGGGAGCTGACTATGGGTCATGAGGGAACTCCACATCTCAAGGTCTGCATTTCTATCTTGACCTTTAAAAATGTTAAATGTACTTACTATTGAAGTTTCTCTGTCTCTCTTTCCCCTCCTCCCCCCTCTCTTGTGTGTGTGTATATGTGTATGTACAGTTCTTTCTTTCTACCTTTGCAAGGGTTCTGGGGATGGAACTCAGGTCATCAGATTTGCAGGACAAGCACCTCTACTTTTGAGTCAGAGCCATCTTACTGGCCCTATCTGGACTTTTGACTAAGTATTGGCTGAAATACTTTGTCTCCTTAACTCAGTTTTTTTTTTTAATTGGCAAAAGTGAGGCTATAGTATCTGGGGTTTATTGTAAGATTGAGTAAAGCTGAGCTGAGCTAACTTGTGGAAGTGCCTTCCATACTGTAAGATGCCAGTAGTCACCACCATTGCTGTTGGTACTATTAGAATGATGTATGCTGGATCCGCCAGCTCTGAAGTTCTGGCTCTGCAGAGCAGCAGGTGCTTCCTTGCTCTTCTTGCTTGGCTCAATCACTGCACTAGCTCATGCTTTATCATTTAACTTTAATTTTGTCAATGGCTACTCATCCACTGATTCCAAAGGATGAAGTCAAGGCAGGGAGATCATCTAGCTGGGGGATCAGATGGTTAGGAAGGTGTTTAGGAGACTGGAATATGGTACGTTTAAAGCAACATGTTTAATACTTAAAAACACAGAAACTATCCCAGCCTTGGAGAGAGTCTGTCAGAGATGGATAAAGACTCTTTAAAGAGAGCAGTTCATTGAACAAACTCAAGAGAGGACTTTCACGGGGCTTGACTGACATTAAGAAAAGTTTGGTTGGGATTTACCCAAAATTTTGCTCCTTTAAGACAATTTCCAGGTAGGTGGGCTGTGCTGGAAGCCTGTTCCAGCCAGCTGTGTCTGAGAGTAGACTTTAGTTACAGAGTCTACTCTTGAGCCGTCCCGGCACAAACGTACCTTCAAACAGTATAGAAATGAGATGCAAAATATGGTTTGGAAGGAGGTGAGAGCACCAAGTCTCCCCTTACCTAGTATTTAGGTTAGTGGAAACAACAAGCCCCATGTCAGAGTCATTTTTGAGAAAGGAAGGAGAGAGATGATATATGTGGTCAGCGAGATAATTGGACTCATGGAGTTGGGACAGCAGCTGTGGAATCAGACCAATTTCTGTCCTCATCGATTAGGTTTCTTCTAGTAACTAAACTGTCACCACAGCAATTTCGCTACTACAGTGACCTGTGATCACAGTGTTTAAATTCCACTATAGTCATGAACCTCCGCCCCAGGACCAGGGCACCAACAGTGAGCCGTTAAAATGCATGAAGCGGAGCCTCACCGGGAGACCGTTCCTACAGCAGGAACTCAGAGTGGGAAGCCACAAGAGTGGTTTGAAATTCCTTACCTTCAGGTACAAAACCTTAATACCACGTTGACCTTGGACTGTAATTTGGGTAACCAGTACTTTTAGGCCCCATTTACAGCGGGGAGGTAGATTGGTTAGAAAACATGTGTTTGCAGTCAATGGTGTCCATGGGTTGGTTGCTACATACCGGTCTTGGATGAGTGTTTGCAAAGTCTGTACTCCCCATGGTCCATCGGGTTGGTTCTTGTGCACAAGTCCCTTATCTAAAATGGCATACTGCTTTATGAGCCCCGTGCCTACCTTCTTATGTTCTTTATTGATCTCTAGCTTACTTATATTACCTAACACAATGTGAACCTTGTTATTTTGTCTTCTTTAGGGAGCAATGAAAAGGGAAAACATATGCATGTTTTTAATGCAGACAGTTTAAAAAATATTTTCAGTCACTGGTCAAACCTATGGATGCCAGACTGTAAATACAGAAGGCCAAAGAATTTGCCTGGACCATCGGTTTTCCTTGAAGAAACTCATGTGAGATTTGTCTTCATGCTTCTCACATTACATTTCAAACTGTGTTTTCTAAAGCATGCTTTCTCCAGCTGAGATCCAGAACATTCCTACTGCTGTGGGAATTCCGTGCTGGCCTTTCTCTGTGTTTGCTCAGCCCTTTCTGCACTGGGCTGCTATGCTCACAGTTTAAAGTAGTTTACCTCAAAGAGTATTTGTTTGTTTATTTGTTGTGAGACAGAGTCCCACTATATATCCTTGGCTGGCCTGGAACTCTCTATGAAAATCAAGTTAGCCTCAATTCATAAAAATCTGTCTGCCTCTGCTTCCAAATGCTGGGATTAAAGGTGTGCCCCACCACACCCAGGAAGCTTTAGAGGTCTATTTTGAATTATCTTTATCTGAGATGCTTTAGTTGTTCAGTGGTCTAAACATAGTCCTCTGATAATATCTGTAGACATCTTTTTTTTTCCTTTTTTTTTTGACATTGGCCAAATATATATATATATTTGACAGCATTTGAAAGTAGTGTCTAGTTTTCTTGTTTTATTTCTGATGAAACAAAAGGCTTAGTTTCCATAAGTCCTTTTGGTGCACCATCTTTGTGACACTATGTCTCATTTGTCTGGAATCTCAGTGGACTGATCCTTTGCTTCCCACTTCAACCATCAGTGTCCCCTACTTCTGCCTGGTGGCTTTCTTCACTAGCAAAGTGTGCTGGATAGGTTTAACTGTTGACTTGACACAACCCAGAATCACCTGGGAGGAGACTCTTATGAGGAATTATCTACACCATGTTGGCCTGTGGACATGTGTATGGGGCATTGTCTTGATTGTTAATTGAGGCAGGAAGATCTATCCTGAATGTGATCCTGACTGTGCCATTTTATGGGCTGAACCTTGGATGGTGTAAGTGCAGAGGATTTTTGTTGAGTACTAGAAAGCAAGCTATCAAGGACGATCAAGCAAGCTATCATATGACCATCTGCCTTGGCTTTCCTGAAGTGATGCCTTATAATTTGGAGTTATAAGCCAAATAAAGTCCTTCCTCCTCTGGTGATTTTAGTTAAGGTACCTTATTAAAGCAATAGAAATGACATTAGGGCACAAAGAGTCTCCACAGGAGAGGACAGCATGATGTCTCCCATGTTCATCTAAGCAATGAGGCTTGTTTGCAAAAGGCTTTTCATCCCCTCATGGGTGGGCATGGAATGCATGTCCCATACCTTCTCAACGAGTCTCAGAATAAATTACTTGACTTCAAATCATCCACAGCAACATTGTTTTTCTCTCTCCCCTACCTCAGTTTCCCCCTCTACATGCTTTCTGAGATTCCAAACACATCTCCTACAAACCGAGCCCTACATTCTGGTGGGCTATTGGTAGAGCCAAAACCAAGAGAGAACTGTTTCCTAAGCTTCTGCTTAGGATCCTGTGGCCTACTTACTTGGCCTATGGCCACCTCTGAATCTCTTAAAGCAAACCAATCAGTCCCTGAAACCCTTTGATGCTTCTCTCTTACTATAGAAGCTAAGAACCCCTAATGCATCCTATTGCCCTATAGGGACCTGGCTTTTCCTGTCCTTCAGCTCCTGAGACCTTCTGGCAGTACACAGGACTCTATGTGCCTCAGCCTCCTTGCTGAACCTCTCTGTACCCCCTCTCCTTTTCTGGGGTGCTTGTTACCACTATCTTATTTTCCACCTCTTTCCTGGACCTCTCGGGCTTGGTCCAGCACCTCAAGTCCCCATGTGCCTCGTGCTTTACCACCTCTATTCTTTTCATCTGTGCACACATAACTTACTTTCAGCTGTGTCTAACTCAGAATTGGAACAAAATCCGGTTTTATTAGAACGCCACTACATCCATTGGTCCCCATATTACCTGTTCTTTTCAGATATAACTGCAGGGTGACTTGTGCAAGACACCGTATGGCTCACAACATATAAAAGAGTTGCTTTATAAACTTGGTCAAAAGTAGTTTAGTGGTCCCTTCCCTAGGTTGTGAGCCCTCTGAAAGACAGCTGTCTTGCTCATGATTGAGGCCTAATACAGAGCCCTATTGGTGATCCAAAGTAGACAAATATAGATATTATGTTGCTGTCTGAAGTGAAAGCCATCTCTATGAAGGGGCCCTTCTTGCCTCCTTGCTGTCATTTGCCCCCCATCCTATGGATTGTGTGTGTACTTGTGTCTGCACTACTGGTAACAAGGGAACCTTTGTCAGCAGACCGACTTCCTCAGGGCCCTTGGTGGACAGTGTGGGATCCACTTCTGCGGGCTGTTTACTGGATTTACAGGCAGAGCTTTCACTAAAGAGAGACTTCCTGTCTTAATCTATGGCTTTTGTTCAGGTGTGTCAGAGCGGGCGAGATGTGATGTACCGTGCTGCTTTCCATATCAAAAAGAGCATCTCCCTGCTTTTATGTTTACACGGGGGAAAACATGACAAAGCTAGGCTCAATTGGAGGAAATCAGAGTAGAGTGGAGAACAGAAAGGATATAGCTTTGATTTGGGCCATACAAAGTATGAAAACATCCATACCGGATGCTGCTGTTATTGGTTTTAGCATGAAGATTTGCCTCATTTCTCTTTCACTTAAAAAATAGTCGTGTTTCCCAGGCTTCAAAGCAATGCCTCTGGTCTGGGTTTCAGTCTGCCTTTACAGCTGTGTCTCTTATTACATATTAGGACAGGTCTGTGAACCTATCGCTTTGCCTATATCTAGACTGTCACTGTTTTTGTAAACAAAGTTTTATTGGAACATAGCCACACTCACCTAGCTATGCATTGTCAATGCCACTTTTCCACTCAAATGGCCAGGACTGTATGGCCTGAAAAGCCCAGCCCTCTGTAGAGTTTGTGTACTGATCTGCTCTAGGAAGGCTGTTATGGCTTGGATATGCTTTATGTCTCAAAGGTTTATGTGCCAGATAATACTTGGTCCCTGGAGTAGGGGTGTGATAGAACCTCTAAGAGGCAGGGCTCAGCTGAAGGTAGGACATGTGGCTCCACATTCATGAATAAATTAATTATCTCTCTGTGCGGTGGAACAGGACTAGTAAGTTACTAAAAAAGACTGTATCTGCCTCACTCCATTCCTGGCTCACATATGTCCCCTTTCTGCACATGGCTGCTTCCCTTTCGGCTTCACAATCATGCTGTGATGTTGCCGATGGGGTTCTTTCCAGGATGCTGATATATGCTATATGAATTGAACCTTCTAGTCCTGAAACATGAACCAAAGAAAACTTTCTTTGTTAAAATACCTAGGCTTGGGTATATTGACATAAGAGCACAAAGTGGAATAAGACAAAGCTCTTTCTACTTAACCATATCCATCAGTTGTCTTCATTTGCCTTTCGTGGATAGAATGTATCTAAGCCCTTCTATCTAAGACCATTGTCTCTGGCTACAAACCCAGTACTGTCTTTTCCTGCTTAGAAAATACCTCCTATAAGCTATGACTTCTGCTTGGCTTTCATCCTCCTTATAAACCTTCTGAATTCCCACAAATGTGTTTTTTCCTTTTCTGGATTCCCATCACACTTTGTAGAAGTCTGCAGTAGGATGACTTAGTGCTGTCAGGGTCATAGTGCCTGAAGCGTTCTTATCCCCGGTTATAGTACAGGCTTCCTCAAGAACCTAGAACCAGGCATATGATAAAATATCACATTCATGTTTGGGTATTGAATGCTCTTTAAAAATATTTTATTATCGTCTGTGTATGACATGTATATACATGTGTATACCACAGCATGTGTATGCAACATATGGAGGTCAGAGGACAAATTTGTAGAGTTAGGTCAAATCTGTTCACATTTTCATGGGTTCTGGAGCTCCAACTCAGACTTCTGTGTCAAGCTCCTTTACCCACTGAGCTATCTTGCTGTCCCCATTGAATGCCCTTTGTCAGTGTCCAAGACAGCATAGAGATAACTGAAAACACACACTGCAGTTGGAGAGTCTTGACGGTAAAGGACTTGGATCAATTCTTACTTTCTCCACGTGCAGCCATCTTATAGATGGAAGAAGACATCATCTGTGGTTGAAAGGGTGCCTGGTAGACATACTTCTAGCTCTTTTGACTCTCTCAGCTGTGCAGGAGAGAAAGCCTTTGGTGGCATGGGGTAGGGGTGGGGGTATCACTAGACACAGGGTGTTGATGGAAGAGCTGTTGGGAGAATTAATACATTGTCCCCCTGGAGGAAGGTAGACTGACCTCTTATAGCAGTAAACGAGGGATAAGCATAGTCTAACCTCTATCTTTCATTTAGAGGCACACTGACTTTTTTCATCTTAGTTTTTTCTTGTGGAACATAAGAATATTTCACCACCTCTGATATTGTCTCTGCCTCATCAGTTAAACTAGACACCTTTAAAGTAGCTTTGCGTCCACTATGGTCGTCATAGTTGCAGCTTGGTGACCGGCATGTTACAACCAACTTAATATTCTCCTTTTCCATGGAAGACAGAATTGAAAAAACGGAAAGCAGTGTTTTTCAACAGTTCCCCACATTTATCTGAGTGGTGGTGATTTCATGTTGCTAGAGCCTGTGAGCTGCTGGAAGCTTCACATTTTCTGACTGCCTAATGAGAAGCATTTGATCTGGCGAAGAGCCCAATTGTCCATCTTCCCGGAGCTGGCAAGCACTTATGGGGTTATGAGGGTGTGCTTTAATCGACTTCCTAGACACCTCTCCACTGGGGGAGAGCCTGCAGACGAGGAGAGGAGTGTATGAGTGCTGACGAGCAATTCCTGAGACTGCTAGGTGGTTTGAATCTCATTTTAAATACCAGGAAAGCCACATTCATCATCTCAGAGAGCAGATCTGAATGAGAACTTCAAACCGGACATTCTCTGTTAATACTTAACGAAGTTATACTTTACGAGTAGAGACACTCATTTTTTCTCTGGCTAAAGAGCCGTGAGAGAGATCGCATGACACTGAATCCTTTTAAATTAATGGGGTTTTGACATGTTTGGGGCCTGTTTTATGAAGAAATCCATTTTTTGCTGGCTTCTCATCATTTACCTTTTGTCAGTCACATTTTTAAGCATTATGCTTGCTTACAAATAGATTTCAGTGGTTTAGAGACTGAATCATGTCCTGTTGCCAGAAATGTGAGCGTTATTTGCTCTCTGTTCATTGGAAGACTTGTAATTAGGACCCTGTCCAAGTAACAAATGCTGCTTCTCCCACAGAGGCCATTACAGTCTGCAGTTCCCACTGACAGGAAAAGGTCTTAGCAGAGGACTAGTCTAGACATATGCATGAGATATAATCAAATAGGTGTATGCATCTATCCAGTTCTGTATACACCTCTGACTGGGCTTGATTCGCCCCTTCCTAAAACCAGTCAGCAAGGAAAGAAATGTAAATACAGATAGGAATTTTATAAGATTCAGGTCACCTTAGTAAGGAAATTTTTTAGAGAGCCGATGCTGCTGTAAGTGTTGCAAAGGAAAAGGCACTCTAGCAGGTAGCGTATTTAAAGGACGCTGTGTCCCTGGACTCTGTCTCTGTGGTGTAGGAGATACATATGAGCAGCTATCGAAAGAGAAGGCCTCATGTGCCTCCCTTGCTTTGTGGGTACTGCTGAATGCGCATGCCACCGTAGCCAGCAGCCCCAGGACTGGAAAGCAAGACAGGAGGCAATGCTCGGGTGTAGACAGTGAACTGAGAGCATGTAGCTGGGACAACAGGTGTAAACTGACAGCCATCTAGAGGGTTTCAATTTGGACAGCTGAGGTTCTGAAGCCAGAACTCTGGTTTTTTGTTTTTTGTTTTTTTGGGTTTTTTTTGCTAAAGACTGGTGACGTTTGTGGTGACTCTATTTAAAGACAGGAAGTTTGGGCAGGTTTGATGACAGATAAGAGCCAATGCTCAGAGTCAGAACTTAGGGAACTGGCGACAGCCATTTCCACAGTTGTCCCTGGGGACTCCCCGGTGACCTTTGTGAACTCTTCTGTGCCTGGCCCTGCCTAAGGGGACTCAAGAATTTTCTTTGCAAGGAAATTAGGCTTTATCTAAGGGAGACTTATTTTGAAGAATTTTCCTTGGTTGTCCTTTGAAATGTCATTTCCTGCTTCTGCAAATGAGGAAGCGGGTGGAAGGAGGTTAGAGTCTCATCCACTTAGAACCTAATTTACTGTGGCTTCCTGCTGTCAGCACTCACCACCAGGTTATCCATTCCTTCCTCCGCCCAACATGGCTAGCGTCTGTAAACCAAGAGAGGTAGCTGGCAACGAATCTGTGAGAAACAGGGAGGGGTGTGTGCGGAGAATACCCCTCCCTTCAAGTCATTCCCTCCATGTCATGGCATGTACACAGGAAACATCTTAGTCCATGGTTTCTATCCTTTCATTCAGGATCAGAAATGGAAATGAAAACATGGGATCTTTAGTTGATGATTATTAAGAACTCTAGTATAGTACAGCAGCTGTACAGTAGTAATCCAGGCCCAGTGCCTCACGATGGTACAGGTTGCAGGTCCCACATCCCAGAAGCCAGGCCTGACTCTATCTTGTTTCATTGATTTACTCTAGGACTGGCATGGAGCTATTCTTCATGAGTATTACTGCAACATCTGCCAGATATTAAGTTAGGTTGTGTCTCTGTGGCTTCTGACTTCGCTCAATCCCTAAATGGGTAGTTTTTCCCCTCCTTTCTATTTTCTTCTGCCTCATTTTCTCTTTTTCATGTGTACACGTGTGTTTGCAGGTATGCTTGCTTGCCTGCATGCACTTGGAGACCAGAGGTCAAGGTCAGATGTTCTCCTCTGTTATTTTGTACTTTATTATTTTAGATTGAGTGTCCCCCTGAGTCTGGAGTTCACTATCTGTCTAGACTGGCTGACTAGAGATCTCCCAGGATCCTCCTGGCTCCGCCTACCAGAGCTGGAGCTGCACCGGGCTTTCTATGAAGGCTACAGAGATCCGAACTCAGGTCTATGTGCTTGACAGCAAGGACTTCCTCCACTGAGCTGTTTTACAGAGAGCACTTTACAGACTAATTTCTGCTTTTTTTTTTTCCTCAACTCATCGCCATGGCATCCGTTTCTCTCAAAACTCTGGGGCTGTACTGAGCTCAAAGACAGTTGATGGAAAGTAAGGCTGATTACAAGTGAAGAGCCAAGTTCATGGTCACATGTTCTGCACGGTGGACGTGCATGTGCAGCAAGTGGACATGAGTGGGCACCTGACTTCTCTGCCATATGAGCAGTACAGTGCACAGGTTCAGCTAGAAAAACAATGGGAAGAGAGGGATTCTATCGTTTTTTCCAACTGGCATAGAAATGAATACAAGTGGCTTTACTAAACTGACTCAGAGAACGTTAAGAAATAATTT
The DNA here is from genome assembly GCA_019843815.1 of Montemys delectorum. Classification (NCBI taxonomy): domain Eukaryota; kingdom Metazoa; phylum Chordata; class Mammalia; order Rodentia; family Muridae; genus Montemys; species Montemys delectorum. The sequence continues at coordinate 80,820 of JADRCD010215063.1, forward strand.
ACTGTCATTGGTAGAGCTCTTAGTCAGGGTGTTCACAATCATCCGTAGTGGATTCCTCTAGTCTTAATCAAGATGTTCACCATCATTGATAGTAGATTTTTCTGGTCTTAGTCAAGGTTACCATTGCTGAGATAAAATGTCATGGCCAAAAGCAAGTTGGGGAGGTAAGTATTTATTTGGCTTCTACTTCCACATCATGGTCCATCACTGATGGCAGTCACAGCAGGGACTCAAATAGAGCAGGAACCTGGAGTCAGGAGCTGAGGCAGAGGTCATGGTGGGCGCTGCTTACTGGCTTGCTCAGCATGCTTTCATATAGAAGCCAGAATCATTAGCCCAGGTTGGCCCCCCCTACAATGGACTGGGCCCTCCCGAATCTGCCACTAATTTAAAAAATGCTCTACAGGTTTGCCTGCAGCCCACTCTTCCAGAAAGATTTTCTTAGTTGAGGTTCCCTCTTTTCAGATAACTGTAGTTGATGTCAAGTTGACTTGAACTAGCCAGCACACCTCTCATACTAAGAGGAAACTTTTTCAAATCCATCATCAAAGCCTAAGAGAAGGGAAGAGGCTCCTCTTCTCTTTACTGCTCACATATTTATAAAAGACCCCCAAGACCCGATTGCACAGTGGCAGGAATTTATAGTGAGTGTGGAAGGACTCATGCCTGTGCTTAGACCCTTTTGTGCTTTGAGTGGTAGAGGTGTATGTTGGTGGGAGCAGAGGGCTCAGGTGAGAGGGTATAAGCTTTGGGTGTTACTGGACATCAGTTGAGAACCCTACCTTTCCCCATGGCACTCCATCCTTCTGAAGCACTTATAAGTCCTAAGTTCTTTCTTTCACTGCTCTTTCCGTATCAGATCAACACATGACATGGCCCGCCATCTTAGCTGCAGGTGTGATGGACAGTTCCAGAGCACATTAGCATCCTGTCACTGTCATTTGCAACCTTTGTGTGCCTGCTCTAGGGCCTTTCCCAAGCCACAGGAGATTCCTCAGCCTAAACTCAAGATCATTGAGGAATTTTTGGGTAAAGAGGAGCTAGTGAGGACCTTGATAATGGAAGATGAGAGTTTGCAGACAAGTAGTCCATATCCCCGTGTTTGGAGGCACAAATGTGAGATGCATTAGTTAAGGGTCTTTTGCGGGCCAGCCAGTTCACTGACAGTCATTCCATGTCTTTTCTTGCTCTCCTCTTCATGACTGCTTCCTGGTGGTCCCTTAGGTTCAGTTGTAAGATCAGACAATTAACTAAGAGATGTCCATAAAATGAATTACATATGGTGCATATATATCATACCTGCCTTTCTCCTATAGATCTTGAACTAACTGTGGCATTTTTGGAAGGCACACACAAGTCTTTAAACTTTGACCTTGTAACTAGAAGCAAAAATCAGAAATTCAGAAATGTTCATTGTGTTGGAAACTTTCACATATATTTATGATATAATATATTGATTTATGCAGTAAATTTTATAGAGGCTGCCCTCTTTCTCAGGCACTGTATTATAGTCTGGTTTAAGAGAGAGAGAGAAAGAGAGAGAGAGAGAGAGAGAGAGAGAGAGAGAGAGA